>JAUPMG010277715.1:9339-33060 GCA_031762675.1 Pachysandra terminalis | reverse complement strand
CATGGGTATGGGTAGGGGGAGGGTGGGGTAGGGGGTGGGGGGATATCCATAGCCATATGGATCATAGGCTCTTGGGTATGGATTCTTTGAAATTGGAAAGATCACATGTCCATATGCATAGCCTCCAGATGGTGCACCATAAGGTCTATAATCAGATGCCATCTCCTGGCCATAACCATATGGAGCATGTCTATGATACAAGGGCCTTGATAATGTACCATAGCTATCAGATGTCCCATAGCCATGAGAATATACAGGGTCATACACTGGTGTCAACAAGGTTGTAAATGTTGCTGTTGCAAGACATGTCGCTGGACATCTCTAGGGAAATGTCACCGACATGGTGGAAAAGAGGAAAACAATGGACAAAAATGATGAAAAGTGAGTTTGAGTGCAATTTTGTGGGGATCTAACTTAAAATTAAATGCATTCTAATAACCCAAAATATGACACAAACAATGCATATATAATGATTATCATTTATTTGAGAAGGTGTATATCAACATGTAAAACAATGGAGAAATCTTCCATAATGATAGTCTAAATAAGACAACATATCTAATATACTAGACATAATATTTAGGCTATTATTATATGGAATGGTACCATCATACTATGGATTGGGCCCAATATAGTCACTATATAGAGATGTAGTATGGTCAATACAGGGATGATGGGGGGTTATAAGGATGACATTGAGCTGGAATGCCACTCTTTATGGATGTGATATACTGATGTCTCCTCATTGTATTATGCCGTGTGGCCAATTTTATTGTGTTTAGTGTATATAGATATGTTTATGCAAGTACGCAACCATGCCTACCTAAATATATGGCATTCGCTATATGTGCATTTTCTTTAGCCATATTTTGGTTATATATGTAATAGCTCTACAGTAGTCTCATTTGGAGTTTTATTAAAAAAAAAAAAAAAAACCTTCTTTTCACCGTTTCTTCACTTTTTTGTCCCACCATGTCCCTTCTTTACAAGTACGTGGACTAGTAACTTCCGAAGGGTAGGACCATCAGTCCTGTACATCAACCACCACGCGCCTCATAATTAGAAACGTAGAATATATCTACTAGTAATTTATTACTAAGTCATGCCATACATCACTTGAATGAATTGATATTCATTTACTCACAAGGCATCATCTTTTCCCTTGATGCTTGAGCAGCATCCCTTTCGAAAGACCCATTGTGTCTTTAAATATCAATAACTACGATATAGAACCCATGTTATGTGTTAACACAAGTATAAAAAAATATTATGAGTTTTACTTCGAATAAACGAAGTAAATCTTACCTCGTTTCCAAATTGTTCCTTTGTCTTCAATGTGGCGTTCAATGTTCATACATTTCATGTACAGCCTGACATAAATCATCACAAAATCCCAGTTTGTGGCTGTAATGGAACTTTGGATTTAAATAATAGGCTGTCATTTACTCCCCAAATGAACACAATCAGGGATTGTCTTATAAAAGTTTGAAGTAAAATAACAAAAAATTAAGTTTGTGAAGCCATTTATAAGATTTAGGTGCAGCGGCTTTGATTTTATTAGCCAGCAATATGAAGAGAATGCTTAAGAGTCTTGAGCCATCACTCATCAATGATCTTGTGAAGCCATTTATAAGATTTAGGTGCAGCGGCTTTGATTTTATTAGCCAAATTGACTCGTAGACGAACCACATCATAGACCAATAGTCTGTATTAGCTCTTATCACCCTATAAGTGGGTCAAGATAGCCCACAATATCTTGAACTTTATCTCAGAAAGAATTAGCCAATGCTATATCCTCAACCTTCCTCCTTAATACCAGTGTTTGGAATGTCGATGGCAAGCTGCTGACATGTCACCATTTTAGACATTGACGGCATGAGATATATGGGGAAATCGACAAATGTTGATTTTCCCTCATGTCGTCGACATATCGGTGAGATGGGGGGAATTTATCCCAACTTTAGAGAAAAGTGGGGAAATGTGACCGAGATGGGGGAAATTTCTCCTAGTTTGAGGGAAAAGTGGGAACATTGTCTCCAAATGCTTGAATTTGAGGCTGAAACTTTTTTATGCTTAAGTGATAAATACATCAAAATATATCGAAAATATAATAAGAATATGTATAGATAATAAAGATCTTCTAATGAAAGAAGTTTGCATGCATGGTATCAAGTGTCAACGTCGAGTATAGATAATGTATATAACAAAATGCAAATGAACATGAAAGTCATAAATGTTATAAAGTATAAGAATAATCAAGATAAAGTGATAACGATTAATGTATAATACATCAGATCTTTAAGGAATGCCGGGGAGGTATGATGATGATATGAGTTATGACTTTATCTTGATTATTTTTAAACTTTATAATATTTATGACTTTTAGGTAGATTTGCATTCTGTTATGACATGATATATTTTATGTTGGCAGGCGGCACTTGGCAGCATGCAACCAACTTCTCTCATTATGGGATCTTATATATATATTATCACTTATGTAGGTATAAAAAAGTTCCAGCTTTAAATTCAGGTATTTAGGGTTAATTTTTCATTTTTTCCACAAGCTAGGAGAAATTTTCCTCTTGTCGGCAACATATCGCTAGCCATGCCTAGCGACATCGACACTTAAAATCTTGTTTAACACAATACGACTCAGTGGATAACCATTCCAATCAGCTCTTGTGAATAGGTCCCTCAAGCTTGATTAGTGGAAAAGGATGCCCTCCAATGTAATGTAGTTTGTGGCAAATCATGTAATGCCTGGCCACATGATGTCTCCCTGACACAACTCGTTCGTCTTAGCTAACAACCAATTATAGTTGTATATAGAGTTTGTGACAGTCCTAGCATTTGACAAAATATTCATAATAGGCGTCTTCTGTGCGGTTGCTTCAAGCATCGATCAATACAATGGGATGCACAAGGGGTCTAGTAGATTCTGTATCTCTCCATCATAGACTTCCGAGCCTTGACAAAAGCACTCCCATTGTCTGTAACAATCTGAACTACATTTCGCTTGCCAACCTCTTCAATAATTTCCTTCCATAACTCGGCAATATAAGTGGCATCCTTAATTTTGTTGGTTGCATCCACTGACGTCAGGAATACGGCTCTTTTCCTGCAATATATTAAATTGATGATGGACAACTTATTAGGTCCTATCCACACATGACATGATCGTCACACCATATTGCTCCCGAGAGAGCTTCAAGCTATCAATATAGTCTTTGATTTCTTTCTCCTCTCCCAGCCTCCTGAACACCGTCTATCATATTCTTTAAGTGTGGGCTACTAGCTACATTCACGAGTATGTGATTTAAAATAAAAAACTTGGAGATAAATTTTCTCATTTTCTCTTTCACATTGCCCTCACTCTAGACACATGAGTTGTTCTCACTTTGCATCAGATGATCTATATAGAGAAGGATGTGGATTCGGCAATCTTGTACTCTTGGAGTGTCTAAACAATGAACTAGAAGTCCTAACCTCAGAAGCTCCAACATTGTGAGGAAGGTCCAGCACCACAGGAAGCATGTCTCAAAGCCTCTTTCCTCTCCTACTTTGCCTGCATGGAATGCTCGCCAATGAGCATGATAGGCCAATCTATCCTTAGTTTCACAATCTGGAGGATATACTAAATCATCATCATCATCCTCATTTGTAGCTGCTGGTGGGCGTATAGGAGGTCGAGCCAAAAACTGACAGATCTCTTGCTCTCTGACCTTCTTCTCTGCCTTATTACTTATAACACCTCTCATTGCCTTCTGCATCTCCTTACTTCAGGGGGTACATTCGGACAATCTTTAACATTTTTAAATCACATTGCTAAATGCTTCTTAAGGTGAGAAACCCCTTCAGTCTTTGACACGTGCTCATAATAATTGCAAATTGGCTTGTTTTAATCACTCTGGAATGGTTTCCCATGACTCTATCCCACACTAGGTTTCCTCCCATTCCTAGAGCTGGACCTTTTATCAAATTGATTTTTACAATGAACAAACAATCCTAAAAACACCATAAGAATACAAAGAGGCATTACTATGATTCATTTATACCTTACTAATGCATTACTACATTTTCTACTTTTTAAATTTTGCAATTTGAAATGTTTTTAAAAATTTTAATAATTAAAAAATTATTTTATAGGCTCCATTATACATCATTAATAACATAAAATTACATATTACAATTCCTTCATAATTTTTTCTATGAATTTGTATATTTATTTTAACTTTTAAATTTTAATAATTAATAAGTGATCATTTAGGTAGAAATAATAATTAGACCAAAATAACACAATTGTTTTTCTTAATGCATAAGATAAATTATCTATAATTACATATTTTTTTGACTATATATATATATATTAATTTTGATCATATAAAAATTAAAGAATAATGAAACCCATGAGTAAATCGGGTGTTGTCTCTCTATCACAAAATATTTTTGCATCATTTCATTAAGGGATAAAAATTGAAAAATACTTGTGATTGAAATCCTTCAACGTTCACTGCTAATACATTCCTAAGTATTATGTCAAATGCATGTTGATGCATCAAATAGATACGTCAACATGCATTTTCAACTTAATGGAACTAGATTTATGCAAACAAGAATAAATAAATAAAAGAATAATGAAACCCATGAGTAAATCGGGTGTTGTCTCTCTATCACAAAATATTTTTGCATCATTTCATTAAGGGATAAAAATTGAAAAATACTTGTGATTGAAATCCTTCAACGTTCACTGCTAATACATTCCTAAGTATTATGTCAAATGCATGTTGATGCATCAAATAGATACGTCAACATGCATTTTCAACTTAATGGAACTAGATTTATGCAAACAAAAATAAATAAATAAAAGAAAAATATGAGGGTGTTAGGTACACCTCAAAAATACCCAAAAACAATGCTTCGATCCTCAATTTGCCTTGTGATTCTTGTCATATATGTGTAATGGTGTCTTTGGATTTTATTTTCTAAATCAAATCTTAAAGAAAATGCAAATTTGTTTTCTCACCTTCTTAGAAAAACGAGCTTTCGGTTGAAATGGGTCAATTTCAAGCCCTTGTAATAAAGCAAAACGCAACATATCATTCAATTTCGGCGATATATCGATGCACCGGCGATATATCGCTCGATATATCACCGATATCACTAAAAAGGGAAAATTCCCCTGGAGATATAATCTGACTGATTTTTGAAGGATTGGAATGGCGGAAGTGGATTCATGTTGGCCAACCCAACTAGTTGTGGTAAGGCATTTTGTAATTGTTGATATATGTATGCATCAAGTCTCCAGTTCCACTCTGCTTTACAACTCTCCAGTCCTTTGCAACTTGGATTAATTTCTTTCTTTTCTTTTTTCGGTTGGTTTATTGTACAATAAAGACAAATATGGAACTGCAAGTAAGTATTATAAGAAATAGTAACCGTGTTTAATAATCTAAACTAACTAATTAGGTATGTTTGTCATATAAAGCCCTGCACGTTTAAGTATTGTTGTTGCATTTATTTTTTAAATTGTAATCCGTACGGTAGTTTTTCTTCTTGGGGAGAAGAGAATAACAGATTTAATGGTTTGTGATTTTTACAGGTTCCGATGTTTACAGCATCAGGTTTGCGTGTCCGGTTTCTTAAGGTATGTATATGCCGCTAATTTAGTTTCTTTATTACATGCAGTTGCTAAATCTACTAGCTTTACCTCCTCAACCTTTTGTAGGTGTGGGAGAAGAGTGGATATAACACCGTTGAGTGGGTTCGATATATTACCAAAGCTGGCTCTTACGAGATTAGATGCTAGAGGTATACGATTGCAATTTCAGGTATCTGAGCCTTCACAGTTGGGAAACATTAGCAGTTGTAGCAGAGCTAAAAAGATCTATCGCATGAGTTTTGCCTTTTTGACAAGGTAAAATAGCCTTCCATCACCCCTCAAAAGATAAGATACTGCTCTGGTCTCTTGTATCGTTACGGCTATTTGTTCATGGAGTGGAAATTTGTCAATGTGATATTTGCACTGAAAGTTTTCTCAAAGTCTTGGTATTGTATTGTAGAGGCCAGTCTTAGTTGGGACTGGCAACGTGCAAATGTTGTTCAATAGTTAACCAAAATTGTGGCTTGGCACAACACATTTATTGTTCTACATTTGTTTGTCGTGAGAATGAAAGTTGTTCATTTCTTTCTGATACTCGTATTCTAATCAAGTTTTCTAGCATGTCAAGATCCCGGACCCAAACCTTCATTTAATATGATTGTACGATTTCAACTGTACTTGTGATTTCGTGTATAATTATTGTTTGAGGTGTTTGCTTGATCTGGATAAGTTGATTCTGCATGTAGGATACATATCGACTTGGTTTTTTGTGCATCATACCAATCTTAGGCTGCATTTAGCCCGGCTTCTATAGGTACTTATTGCAGCTTATAGCTTATATAAGCACTTTTTAAAATTATCTGTGTTTGGTAGTGCTTATTGGTAAGTGCTTATCCATAGGCAGTAGAGGAAGGCTACCCCATAAGGAGAAGTTGTTGAGAGCAGCTTCTCCTAAGCTCTTATGCATTAAGCTATTTTACAACTTTAGTAATATTTTTAAAGTACTTATTTTACCCCTAAACTTTCACGAGTACTTAAATAAATGTTATTTCTAAACTTCAATAATTTTTTATAATACCCTATTTTACCCCTAAACTTTCATAAGCACTTAAATAAATGTCTTAAATAAATGTATTTATCAAACGCTATTTTCTTCAAATAAGCAGTTTATTGTTGCGGTGGATAAGTGCTCCCATTGAGCAACTTATCCAATGAGTGCTTTTCCATAAGCCCAAGCCAAGCCAAACGCAGCCTAAGATACCTTGTTGCTTCCTGCTGAGCATTGGGTGAGTTATACTTGTTGGAGCTTGACATGGATACTTCAAGATTAGTGTTTGTTATATTCAGTATTGGGGAAATAAAAAGGTAAGCTGCGATTTCAGCAGTGTTTGAAAATCCGGATGGACCAGATTGGAAGTCTGCTGACCTGAGTTTTTTGGCAGCTCAGTCTTGAGTCACCAAGTCCTTTCATATTAAAAAAAATTCCATCTCCAAAAGATCAGATAATTTGTCTTCAAAACAGGGTAATCTTTTTTAAGTTTTTGAGTAAATTGTCTAGATTACTTGATCAAAATCAATTGATGCAACAAAACCGAGTTAATCAAAGCCAAGTCTTTCAGGATTTTGCCAATCCTCGCTTCAGTTCTCTGAGTTACCATTGAGCTTTTAAACATTGGTTTTGAGTGCAATATATTACGGTGAAAGTAGTGAGTGCTTGGAAGTTGAAGACGACTAAGCTCATGTACCTTGAAGCACACGAACCTGAATCTACAGTGGAAGATCTCTATTGAACCGGAAAACGTCCACTTTAGAATATGTGATTACTAGAATCACATACAATATTCTCACACTCAAACGATCAGATATCTACATGAGAATCTCAGTAGCACAACCAGATCTCTAGTCGAAGATGAGAGAGGAGAGATTCTCTAGGACTGGATTCTCCAAAATGTGAATTGCTTAATTGGGTAGTGAGGAGTCTTCCATGTATAGAAGACTCAACTCAACTCCACCTAGGACTCTATCTCCTAATCCTATTAGGAGATGAAGTCTAAGTCCTACTTGGTTTCATACCAAGCATGGATGCCCCTTTAAGTGAGGACCTGGGTTGGCCCAAATGGGTCGGGCCAACCAAGTCGACCCATCACTTAAATCTAATATCTCTCACTTATCCATAGTGGGCACTAAGTGTGCATCTCTCTCATGTACAGTTTATCTTCTTATCATGGATGCTAATTATACAGGCTGTTGAGCGTGCGACCGACGAGCACAAAATAACGGGCAAGCGACTCCATATCAAGTTCCATAAAACTGACATAGAGACTCTCTCAAAAGTGTCGCCTATGCCCCAGACTCACTTGGTCACATCGGATTGAGTATTTCTAATCCCTCACGAGGACAAGCTCAGATCTCTTCAACCACTAGATTCATGTTAATGTGCTCATTTAAAATAATTTATATAGTACATATATAGCAGATACATATAAATAAAAATATGAAACATTAAATGATAATTTTAAAACATGGATACACATCTCTATGAATCGTATCTCTCTAAATGTGATGTAAGATAGTCTTCTTTAAGCCTCATGCCATTTAGTTTGAACCTAACTATTTTCCTAGACTAACCCCCGTTAGACTGTATGATACATGGGGCCATAGGAAAGTAAGCTAGAATAGCGATCATTAGATCTCACTTCACAACATGATCAAGGTAATAAGGGTATAAGTTGATCCAATTTAGGATCATCCTGATCTCACATAGCAAGGAAATAGGGATCAATTCACTTACTCTCAAAGGAAACGTCACTAATAGCACATATGGTATGCAACACATGTTACAGTGGAGCTCTAGGTCGAACCAAGAGTATATCAACCTCCAACACCGTACGGATCTTAGTTTAGTTGCAATTTATGCACCTAACCTGAGATTCTTAATCCAAGTCACAACTCAAGTGCCTTAATTAAGGTCTCATATTCGGATCATCCTGATCTCACATAGCAAGGAAATAGGGATCAATTCACTTACTCTCAAAGGTAACGTCACTAATAGCACATATGGTATGCAACACATGTTACAGTGGAGCTCTAGGTCGAACCAAGAGTATATCAACCTCCAACACCGTACGGATCTTAGTTTAGTCGCAATTTATGCACCTAACCTGAGATTCTTAATCCAAGTCACAACTCAAGTGCCTTAATTAAGATCTCATATTCGGCTTTATCAGGTAATGTATGATTCCCTAAGGAATCTTATCCTAGTTCTCCCGGGGTGACATATAACTCATAGTCCTCTAAATGCCTCTGATGGTATAAGTTGCTTTAATGTCTCATCTTGCTTGCAATGCATGCACCAATGCCGGCCGCTGTGTGAGAAGTTTGACCGCTAATTTGTGACATATCGTATTCATATTGTAATAACCCAAACTAAAATAATAAGGTGAATATGTACTTAATAAAAATAAAGGGGTTAATTTAAATTTTAGTAAGTTAGCTACAAGTTTTACTTTGACTGATTGTGATTGGTGGGTTGCACAATAGGAAACTAAAGTGCTTCACACACAATCATAACTTTTTAAGTTATAATGTGTGGCTAGGATCTTGTAGGAACTTTTAATCTAAATCAATGGCTTAGATTTAATAGGATTAATAATAGTTATAACTTAATTAGAATTCTACTTTAAATAGATAACTAAAGACTAGTTTAACTACAACTAAGAACCTAGATCTAATTGATAGAATTAAACTAAACTATTTTAATGGCTAGGATTAATTAAGGAATTAAAACCAATCCTAAACTAACAAGGATTAAGATTAGATAAGGTTAACTTAAAATCCAATTAAGACTAGGATACTTAAAATCAACGGTTAGGATTTCGTAGAAAAAACTCAACTAAATTAGTGGTTATGATTAAAAGAAAGGAGTTTAAATCTAATTAGGATTAAGGTAAGATAAGGTCGATGATTAGTTCATCTAGAACTATGACACTTTAATCTAAGGGTTAGGAATTAGTTTAACCTAATCTAAGGGCTAGAATTTAATACATAATCCTAGACTAAGAACAACTCCTAAACTAAGTAGAAAACTGTGGAAATCTATATAAACTAAGAGGGTGGACATGTGGATCATAATTCTAAGAGAGGAGAGAGAGGAGATAAGGATTGCTGGAGCTTTAGAAGCTTGAAGGAACTTTGGAAGATCAAGGAAGAAGAAGAAGAAGGTATTCATCTCAACACCAACTCAAGATCCAAGGTAAGTATTCGGATTAAACTCAATTTTCGATATGAACTAGGTGCCTATTCCATATTCAATGAGTATGACATAGCACAACCTTAAAATCTTTATCTTCTATTCTTTTTTTCATAAGAACATGATATAAATATTTGGTTTTCTTCGGAATTATATTTTAATAGGTTTGTTTTGAATTGATTTTGCCAAATAATGATTTTTAAAACCAAAAAGGTCAGTTTTTTGGGTTTTCGGGCCATCGTTCGACCCGTCGGTCAGCCAAAAGGTCAACCGATTGGGTTCTAGGTTGATCGGTCAATCCATTGGTCAGCCGACCACAAATTTTGGTTCTTGGTCTCTAGCCAAGCAACCGATCTGGGGTCAGTCGACCGATAGGTCAACCGACTCCCACGGTAGTTTGTTTTTGGTCCCTGGCTGAGAAATCAATGATGGTCAGTTAGCCGACCAAGTTAGCCGACGACCATCAGTTGGTTGTAAGTTGACCATAGGTCAGCCAAAATTTATGAAAGTGTTCCAATTGACTTGAAACTTTGTTGCATGCTATATTTGACCTAATGTGTAGCTAGCGCCTTTGCGCAATTTCAGGTAATTTAGTTGGACAACCTAATGATCAATACCTTTATTGTGAACATTGCTGGGGCGTGGAGTGATTTCTACTTAGAGTTTTACTATCAGATTTACCGGTTTCTTTTTTAGATTAGATATGATGTATAGGACTAGGGATTTGATTTAAACTTGGAAATATGATGTAATTATTTTCCTTTCCGCTGCTATTTCATTAAAGTGTTTTGGATGTAATAACTTAGTTATATTTTGATTATTTTCAGTAATGATAATTTCCTTTAAGTTTTATTAAATCTCTATGGTTTGGCTCTTTGGCTTACTGTCACTCTCGATCTCGATTTGGGGTGAGTCACGGTTCGAACCTAAGGGGTTCCACATAAATTACCTTAAGTTTGGGTCGTGACATCCACTATGTTTCTTCCTCCGTCATAGCAGCTCAAGATTCTTCTCTTATTCCTTCTCATCTTCTTCTTTTCCAAACTCTTCTTCTCCTTTCTTCCTTCTTTACCCCCTTTTGGCCATGTACTACCTAGTATAGGTTTATGGGATTGTTTCCAAAACTTCTAGATCCTATAAGAAAGGAGTTTCAGCAGTTAAGGTAACTTTCCCCCTATCCTACATAGATCAATATTCGAATTTGAATTTGTGAAAGACTTCTTTACTCTTTACATCTCCTTGGTCTATACGACCATTCTTCCATTCTTAGGCTCCTTATTAAGGCCTTGGTCTCTGGTGTTTTTGACTAATAACCTAATTGATCCCAAAATTTTATCTATTATTACTCCCAACCCCTATTATGAATTTGTTTAATGACTTCACCCCTACCCAGAAACATGGCCCTTAAGCATACACTCTCTTACTTGGGTTTATTGCATAAATAAATTTAAATTTATATTAAATTTTGAAATCAAGGATCAAGGTCACTACACTGCTAGTATCCGTCTGTAATCCACGAACCCATCTCGCACTTTGGCTATGTGTCTTCTTGCTTTGGAATCTACAATCCAATGAGGACTAGAATGAGCAAACAAGACATTTGTGCAAACCATGCAACAATAGCTAGTGGTTGGGTCAGTTCGTACATGTTTCTGCTTAGTGCAATCACGAGTGAAGTGTCTGAACTTATCACTGTTGTTGCAGATCACCTTGGACATGTCTTTCTTTCCACCTCGCTTCCCTCTAGGGCGCTTGGTACATTTGCCTGCCTTAGGCGCTTTCTTAGTTGTTTCCTCCTGTTGAGGCGAGTTACCCTTGAGCTTACGCTTCATCGATCTGGCTATGAACACAATGCTGTTAGACATTACGGTATAACACTGCATCGAGCTCAAGATGAAGCGCCAAATCGTTGAATATTTTAATGTTCTCATTATGCATCATGGTGAACGTCATGTGCTCCCACGAGTCAGGTATGGATCTCAGAACAGCAAGCATTAATTGTTTATTTGTATGACAATTCCTTGCGGCTTTCAGATCTCGTATCATAGACGACATTTTCCTAAGATGCTTGAGCATGCTCACGTTGGGAGTCATCTTATAGGTCTCAAATTTCATTGTCAATGCATGTAATTTGGAAAACGGGGTTCCAACAAATGCGATTTTCAATGCATTCCACATCTCAAGTGTAGTCTTATAGGCCTAGAATTTGCCAATAAGATCATTGTGCATACTAAACATAGTGAAGTGTGTACAACAATCCTTCTTGGCCGAAGCCTGATAGGCTTGCATGTCTCTACGGTATTAGGCTGTAGTCCCCTCAGGATAAACTAGGTTATGTGATAAAGTCTTTAGGCCTAAGACTCATTGGGGAGATATTGGATCTTCTTATGCCATATGTCATAATTCTTACCAATCAATTTCTCACCATTTTTTAGGTCAGCTACTACAATTAAAGTGCACATATTGTTGATTAGCGGTCGTATCACTACAATTAAAGTGCACATATAATTAACATCTCATGTACACACATTGTTGATTTTGCACCATTATCTAGGACTAAACAATAATATTAATCTTTTTTTATTTATCACATCAGAAACACACTAGACTAAAGGTCATAATGTACAACATCACTAATACAATAAAATTTTAATACTACTTTTAATCCATAATATGCAAAACCAATCTAGGAAATAAAATAATCTAAACTAGGCAATTATTTACATGTCAACCTCTTATAATCATGCAAATCTCTAACAAATCATATAAAAGGCACATATTTAATCGGAATCCAAAAAAAATTTTTTTAATTAAATTCTGAATTCTGGGTCTGTCCTGTTAACCAATTGGTCCAATCTGGTCGATGGAATAGGGGTCTGATTGGTCCTCTAACCGACCGGACACTCTCGGTTGCAAATATCAGCAATTCTGTTGCTGCGGTTTGTAACTGCTCGGTCTACAAGGTGGTTCACCCGGTCGACCGGTAAGGGTTTTGGTTGGTCAATCCGATCGACCAGGACCCTATGGTTGCTCAATGCAATCCCTCTGGAAAAAAAATGCCTATCGCTGATCGGTCGGGGGATCTGCCCGATCGACCGGAAAGAGCAAAAAATTTCTCCTATTAAAAGCCTACTCTAATTTCTTCGACCCATCACTGTTTAGGTGTTATAAACTCATAATTAACACCGCAAAACAATGGAGATCACAACATATAATTGCATAAACGATTCTCTCTTGATCGTTGATGCAACCATGCATTGTGCATGTTGTTTTATGCAAAAACAACAAGGTGGCTATTAATATGAGGTTTCTCGACATACCTCAATCCAACAAAGACGTATCGCAACGGCTCTAATACCAATGAAGGTTGTAGATGACTCAGATCACGTACCTCGATGCACACGAACCCGAATCTGCAGCAGAAGATCTCTATCGAACTGAAAAATGTCCCACGTCAGAATATGTGATTACTAAAACCACATATAATGTTCCCACACTCAAAAGACCAGATCTTTGTATGAGAATCCTAGTAGCAAAACCAAATCTCTAGTGGAAGAATAGAAGATGAGAGAGGAGAGATTCTCTAGGGCTGGATTCTCCAAAATGGGAATTGCTTAATTGGGTAAACCGAGTTGTCTCAGCAATCAGTCATGCAATCAACCACTAAAATGCGTCTGTTAGGCTATTTGGCGATTGCTCAAAGGGTGGGGTTCTTCTTTTGTTTGAGTTCGTCTGAAATCCTTCCAATAGTAAAACAATAATGCCAAGGTCAAAGATAATGCATCACAGCCTTGCTTCCAATCAAGTGTTTATTCAAGATTAATTAACAGAACTGTCGATGATAAATAAATAAACAACAAAAGAGATAGAAAGAAGGCTGGTAACCCAGCGGTAGTTATCACAGCATTCATGGTCACGGTCTGACTAGATAGACTACTAGCAAGCAGCATCTCGAGATAAGAATAAAATAATTTAACAGATAGAAAGAAGACTAGTGAACTGTGGTGGTCATCGCATCGGCCGTGGCCCACATGAAGGATAGATAAGGGATCGTGAGGCTGAGAGCAGCTTCCCGAGGGGTGGCAGTGGTGATCAGTCTGAAGCTAAGAGCAGCAGACCCAAACTGGATTAATTGATGAATAGAGGGGCTCACGTTCCAGTGGTTGTGACCCACATGCAGACTGGAAGGGCTTACCAATTTTGAGAACAATACTCCTGAGTGAGTAGCTGGTGAGTAGTAGAGGTGTAATAACCCCACTCGTTATATGGATTAAAGTGTAAATAGTTAGAAAATAGGGACTAATTTAAAAACTTTAGTAGTAGCTATTTGGTTGACTTTGACTCATTGTGATTGGTGGGTGTACAATAAATAATCTAAAGTGCAACACACACAATCATAATCTCATAAGTTAATCAACGGCTAGGATTTTGTAGGAACAAGTGAATTAGGTTAAAAGCTAAGATTAAAAGACAAGGAATCTAATCTAATTAGGAAATGTGGATAATACAATGATTGAGATTCACTACAATTAGGAATCTCCAACCTAAGGTGAGGATTAAACCAACTAGAATCTAAGGGTTGGGAGTAGAGACAAGATCCTAAGCTAAGAACACTTCTAGATTAAATAGGACAATCATTAAAATCTATTAAAACACTGCCTTGGAGTTCATAACATAATCTAAAGTAAGAGCTGAATTGCTAGAACTAGGAGCTAAGGAAGAACAAAGTTCAGAACTTGAACTAAGGTGAAGAATAGAAAGATCCAACGAGCTACACCAAGGTAAGTAATTCAATTATGGTTTATTTTTTATTTGAATCTAGGTGAGATGCCATATTCATTGAATATGACATAGCACACTAATTCAAATTGAAGAACATAATAATTTAACCTAAAACTTAAACTTTTTAGCATCACCATCCTAGCTAAGGTAAGGTAATTATTTGTTTGATATTTTGATTTGGTTTTGATCAGAATTTGATTTTAATGAGTGTTAGAAGAAAGTTTGTTTTGAAAATGACTTAAAATATGAAAATTGTGGAGTTTGTAGGTTTATGGTCAAACCGGTAGACTATCAGTGTGTCGGTTAACCTACCGGTTTACCCATAGGGCATCCAACAGACCAACCGATGTACCGGTTAGCCTGGCAGATCTCTAACATGATATGTGAGCCCCTGTTTAACCTGCCGGTGGCCAACCGGGACCTTAAGTGACCCTGCGTGTTTAAAAAAGACCCCGTGTTTAGACTGCCGGTGGCCAACTGGTGTACCAGTTAGCCTGCCGTTGAGTCTTGGCCCTGTGTAATTAGCTTGCCAGACATAACCGGTGTGCTAGTTAGGCTGCCGTAAGCTTAGATTTATTTGTTGGATTTTATGCATTGGATTGAATTCCTAATTAATCTTAATTACTTATATGATGTTTATGATGATTTTTATGACATGATTGGATGACTGACTTGATTGATTGATATTTTACATGTTTGATCATAAGTTACTCATGATTTGAATGCCATGAAGCATATACCATGATTTATACAGTTATATTGATTATTTAGATTTATTTCACCATTGTACACTTATCGTATGCATAGTTAGTGTGCACAATCACTACACGTGCACAACAGAACCTGATTGCATTAATGACCATAATTCTAGTCATATTCTTGACTTTACCATCAGATCTTCATATTTGTTGAAGATTATGATTTGACTGAGTGTTATCATGATTTGGACATCATGATATGGTGAGGAAGTCCCGAATGGACTAATTTCATAGGTTGAGGGATTTGCTACCCCAATAGACCACTTTTATTTCATCTCGATAGCGTATTATTATACGTAACAGAAGCCGAGTGAACTTCTGTTGGCATTTGGATAGTCAATGGCTCACTGAGGTTTTGTTCAAATTTTTTACGCCTTAGTTATATTCCTGTGACCGAAAATAAGTGGGGGAATTAAGCCCTCTAGGTCGAAGCCCCTTAGAACTATGATGCGCACATGGAATATTTTACTGAGAGTGGCCCTGTATGGGGGGGTGGTTCAATATGACATCTTGCTCAGAATTGATTGGTTTAGTGTGGGACATACATTACTCGAATTCTGAATAGCATGCATGATTTGCACAGCATATGTTTTTGCATGAATCACACTTGGTGATTACCCATTCATTGTTGCATGAGCATGCATTGCATTCATTAATAATCTGGACTTACATCACTTTGCATGCACATTCATTATATTTCATATTTATCATATTAATTATTGTTTAGTCTATGGATTACCATTGGAGAGTGGCTTTGACCCTATTCCAATCGAAAATATGGTTTAATTGGTTTAGTTACTGAGCTAAGTGTAGCTGACGCCTTTGAGCAACAATTTCAGGGAATTTAGATGGAGGATTTAACGATAATGGAGAACAAAATGGTGAACAAGTTTGCAATGAGATGGTTGGATTGGATGATTGCGTGAATGAATTATACTTAAAATTTTGTAGTAGGATTTATTTATTTCTTAGTTAGATATTATGTATAGGGATAGGATTTGATTTAAGCGTGAGAATAGGCTGCTTTTTTTTGTTATTTTATTTTTCCGCTTTGATTTACTTGGTGTATTTTGGATGTAATAGACTTAGTTTTATTTGATTATTTTCAATAAAGGTAATTTTAGAAGTTTTACATTATATCCAATGGTTTGGCTCTATATTAATTACCACTCCCGATGTAAATTGGGGTGAGAGTCATGTTTCGAACATAAGGGGTTCCCACGTGAATTTTCTTAAGTTTGGGATGTGACAAGAGGAACCCGACACTGTTGTTGCAGCGAAGGCAACAATGGAGGAGATACGTGACCCAGAGTTCGACTTGTAGCGTTGCGCTACCTTTTGTTGGTTGATGTGCGGGGAGTGCTTGAAGAAGCAGGTCTTCTGAGCTTTTATAGAGTAGCCAGATTAGTTATGTAACCATTCAATTCAGTTATATAACCGCTTGCGCATTATCCCTGGATTAGAACTTGGGTTGATCACTCCCGCGCTCTTTTCCCTCTCTTTTTGGACAACTGGACCGAGCGCGTGAGCTCACTTGCCTTTGATCCTTTTTGCCACATGTCTCGCATCTGTAACTTCACTCACGTGTCATGCGCAATGCTGTTGTTTATTCCTATGCACGCCAAGTGTCGCATCTTGATTGGTCTTTTATTAAACGCCATGTGGCGTGCTTCTACTAGTCTCCAGTACTCACCATGTGGCATACTTTTATTGGCTTCTTATGAGCTCCATGTGTTGCGCTTTTATTAGCTTCCTCGCGCGCCGTGTTTAGCGCTTTTGTTGGTTTCTTCTCTGCATTGTATGTTGCACTTCACTTGGCCAGTTTGAGCTCCAAGTGTTATGTTTCTATTGGCCGGTGAAGATGTACAGATATATGCCGTAATAATGCACCCTACCTTCCTTTGCGTCTCTTAGTCTTCTATCAGTTTTGAAGAGACGTAAGGAAGGTAGTTAATGATCTTCACACGCGCTGTATCTTGGGAAGATATATGATAGCTGGTCAAACCGCACCTTCGGCTATTTAAATCTCACCTCCTTCTCTCCAAGCTCATTCAAATTCTGAACCTTGCTATCGCTTCCTCTTTTCCTTCTACTTCAAGCAATTCTCTTCTTCCCTCTTTTGGTATCATGACTTCGACGGTTGTGGACGTTGCCATCTTGACCGGTCTGTCCCCAGTAGGTGAGTATGCCAGTCCTATTCTGTCAATGGATCAAGATGATGATGTTGGATACTCTCCTTTTCTTTCTTTGAATTGGATCTACCATCATTGTCTTGGTCCTCCAACTCAATGCTTCAAAACTCTGGTGAGTTTTTGTCTGGCCGTCAAAGATCAACGGCCAGTACTGGCATGCGGATAATGTTGGCTCGTCATCCTTTCGGATTGTCCTGTTCATCCAAGTGCATGAGGTTCTTGAGTTGGGACGCATGATCCATGGATTCGGTGCTAACGCTAGCGTGGCTCCAGGCGTAGTGGAAGATGCCAAGGATCAGTTTCATCTGGGCTCCTGCCCTGCAAAGGATGGGTGAATATATGTCTTGTTTGAAGATGGTAAAGAGACCTGAAGGATGAGGAGGCCTCAATTCCTCCTGGCCGCAAACAAGAGGAGGAGGAGGCGTTAGAGCCTCCCTGCCATAAGGCGTTTTGGTTTTTCCCCACCGTAGGCCGTTTTCAACGGCTTGGAGTTGGTCGCTTACAGGATGCTTGTAAGCCACCCTTCTTCAGCTAGTGAGGTCGTGTGGTATTTTCGAAGATGATCCTCAGCCAATCAGGGTTGTACTTTTTAATGATGTCCATATGTAACACGGCCTTTAGGCCATTTTTTTTTTCTTCTTTTTTTTCATGTATTACTTTGACATCATTGTACTGTCTCTGACAGACCGTTTACACGGTCACCTGGAATGGAGCATCCCACATGGTAGGGCAATATTTCTTTCAATACCGATCGGTCATCGTTCTTTTTATTTGTTAATCAGTCAGTTCCGCAATAATTTAAGACCCTCCTTGCAGGAATTGTTGTACTCTAAAAGGCCCTCCCAGTTTGGTGACCATTTGCCATTGACAGGATCCTTGGTCCCTATTTGAAAAATGGTCTTCGATAACAAGTTCCCCTCCGAGAAGGACTTGTGCTTCACATTTTTGTTATACGTACAGGCGACTTTCTGCTTCTAGGCCGGTAGGGCGTCAAATGCTCTAATTCGGCCATCATCTAGATCTTCCAGTTCAGCCATCATTGCCTTTGTGAATTTGACCGCAATCAAGTTGTGCTGAAATGCTACTCTGAGTGATGGGATCATTACCTTTAACGGGAGAACTGCATCGTGTCCATATGTCAAGGCGAACGGGGTGGTGCCTATGCTCTCTTGTAAGGTGTTCGGTAGGCTCAGGCCACTTCCGATAACCTTTTGTGCCACGATCGAGGCTTGTTTTAGATCATATTTCTTAGGACATTCTTTAGAACCTTGTTCGTTGCTTCAGCTTGACCATTTGCATGTGAATAGTAGGGGGTTGAATTTAGGATCTTGAATCCGTATTCCTTTGCGAACTAGGATACTTGTTCCCTGTGAAAACACTTCTCATGTCGGTCATTATTGTCTCTGGTATCCCAAACCTATTGACGATCAATTTTTCAATGAATTTGATCACATTTGTTTCGTCTACTTTCCTCATCAGTCGTGTTTCCACCAACTTGGTAAAATAATCGGTTGCAACTATGACGAATCCATGCATCTTCGAAGAGATAGGATTGATTTTTCCGATCAAATCCATGGCCTACCCTCTGAAGGGTCACGACTTTACTATAGGAAAAAGCTCGACAACCGGTGCATGCTGGACTAGTCCGTGTTTCTGACATGGCGCATAGTCTATGCATTCTTTCAAGATGGTTGGCCAAAAGTGGCAATGTCTCTTGATGAGCCACCTCATATTGATTCCTGTTTGATGAGATCCACAAATCCCTTCATGTACTTCGGACATGATAAGTCTAGCCTCTGCTTGGCCGAGACACCTTAGCAGAGCTTCATCAATGCCCTTCATGTATAGCTCGTCAGCATTTAGCAAGTAGTTTGCGAACAGGGCTCTAATCTTTCTTTCATTCATGCAATTGGGATCTTTGAGGTAGTTAACAATTGAAAACCTCCCATCATCCTCCTGAATTTCAAGCACAAATATCGTTAGTGCTTCAGTCCTTCTTGCTACTGATGGAAGGGACCGTTTCTGAACACTTATCGCCCTGGAAGTCATACCTTCGACTATGATTAAGCCAGAAGCTATTTGGGCCATTTCGTTGGCCTCTATGTTCCTTGACCGAAAACAAAGTTGTAGTGCAACCTCATCAAATTCATCAATCAATTGATTGGCTATGGCATAGAAAGGTGCCAACTACCAACTCAATTATTTGTATTTGCCTGTCAATTAATTTATGACTAGTTGTGAATATCCTATCACTCTAATATCATTGGTCCCTAAGTCGGTCAAGATTTCTAGACCAATGATGAGGACCTCATATTCATCTTGATTGTTGGTACTTGGGTAGTCTAACTAGAATGCATGTTCTTGCCTCCTCCTTGTTGGGGATACAATGATCATTCTAGTCCTGGCCGATTGTTCCGTTCGTGACTCATCGAGATCCACGGTGCAAGATCGACCACAAAGAGATCGTAGTCCTCTAGCCATTCTTCCACGATCAAGCACGATCGATGATCGGCTAGGAAATCGGCCACTGCTTGGCCCTTCAC
The DNA here is from genome assembly GCA_031762675.1 of Pachysandra terminalis. Classification (NCBI taxonomy): domain Eukaryota; kingdom Viridiplantae; phylum Streptophyta; class Magnoliopsida; order Buxales; family Buxaceae; genus Pachysandra; species Pachysandra terminalis. Next base: position 12,937 of record JAUPMG010277715.1, on the reverse strand, counting down.
TGCCTTCTGTGGAATGTATAGAAAGGTGAATTCTGATAAAGCCATAATCCATTTTTCTATTCTTCCTATGAGGAACGGTTGGGATAACATATATTTAATCATATCGGTCGGTGCTATTACTAGTAGTATTTTGGTGATTAAATAATGCCTTAATTTCATGGCAGCGTAAAACAAACATAACCTTTCCAAGACCGAATATCTCATTTCAGTCGGTAGTAAAAGTTTACTTAGATAATACACTGCCTGCTCTTGTGTGTTGTCATTTTCATAAGCTAGGAGAATGCCAATAGACGTCTCTGCGGCCGAAATATACAATTTTAATGGCCGACCTTTCTTTGGAGGGATCAAGACAGGTGGTTTTGATAGGATTTCTTTGATGAGATCAAAAGCCTTCTGGTGGGGTTCTCCCCATACACAATTTGACTATGTTCGTAACTTCAACAAAGGTGAAAGAACACTCATCTTTCTGGCTGGGATTGAAATGAACATGCTAAGGAAATTCACCTGGCCGAGAAACCCTTGGAGTTGCTTCTTGTTCTCAGGAGGCTTGGCACTGAGAATGCTTTTTGCCTTGTTGCCATCCACTTCTATATCTCTCTGATGAACAAGGAAACCCGAAACATTGCCTGCTTTGACCGTGAAAGCGCATTTCAAAGGATTCATCATCAGCTTTAAGATCTCATTCTTTCGAACTTTTTTCTTAGCTCGGTCAGATGATCCTCCTTTTTTTGGGATTCACCACGATGTCGTCTATGTACACTTCTACGAAGTGACCGATCATATCATGGAAGATAAGGTTCATTGTTTGCTAGTATGTCGGTTCGGCATTCTTCAGGCCGAACGGCATAAATTTCCAGCAGTAACTTCCTATGGCCTCGGGACATCTAAATGTTGTTTTGGCCACATCCTCTTCAGCAATGAAAATCTGGTTGTATCTAGAATGTTCGTCCATAAAAGATAAAAGTTCATGCCCTGTTGCCCTATCGATCAAAAGATCGGCCACCGTCATATGGTACTCGTCTTTAGGAGTCGCTGAGTTAAGATTTTTGAAGTCTATATACACTATTAACTTTATGTTCTTTATCACTGGCATGACATTCGAAATCCATTCTGCATATCTAACTAGCTTGATAAACTAGACATGGAGCAACCTTTCTATCTCTTCTTTGATCTTCAAGGTTACTTCTGTCGACATCCTTCTTCGTGACTATTTGAAGGGTTTAAACTCTGCCACCAATTTTCTGTCTAACCCTGGCATCTCATGGTAGTCCCACACGAAACAATCTGCATATGCTTTCAACAGTTGTTCCATTTATTTTCTTATGCTAGGTTCTAGTAGTCCACTGATCTAAGCCGGTCTTCGGTCTTCGTCGGTACCCAAATTGAGTTCTTTAAGAGGGTCCCACGAGTGCATGCTCTAGTTTGGCAGAGGCCACTGCTAGATCGACCATAGAAGTTTCCTCCTATGAGGGATCTTTCGCTTTCTCCTGCTCCAAAATACATTCTACCATACTTATTTGGTACCGTTTCTCGGTGGCCTTGTCCTTCAAATACCCTATGATTTTCTCCAAGGTGGCCTCAACTGCAGCCGACCCTTCTTCTTCTTTGAGGTTGTGGTTCAATGGACCTCCTCTATGACGCACATGTTGTCCTTCGACCGGTAGAGTATTATCTCATTCGGTCTGAATGTAGATGCTTCAATTTCAACATCCTCAGTATCCTTGACCATTGTCGATATATCAGTCGGTATCCCTTTGTTCTTCTCGACTGACGAAGTGCATTGTTCCAACTTCTTCGCCATACAAGATGGCTTCTGTCGCGTTGGAATCGGCCAGGAACAGCTACTTGTTCGCCATCACTACCACAATCTTATCCCTATTCCACAAGATCAACAGTTGGTGTAGTGAAGATGGTACACACCAGTTCATGTGCATCCAATCTCTTCCCAGTAATGCTCTATAATTGGAAGATGATTTTATAAATGTCATAAGCTTTTTCCTAGACATTCTCCAAGTTTGTAAATGTGGTGATATAGTCCTTGAGTATCTGTAATCGAGAATATTGAAGATCAAGAGTTGAGGATTCAAGGAAGACCAAGCTAGAACGAAGCATCTATCGGAATTGGTCCCCTATCCAAAGGTATAAACACACATGCAGTAGTCAGCCCCTAGAGACACATTATTCATTGCATATTGACTTGTTTCAAGGAAGCTTAGAGTACCCTTACCTGTTAAGGGACACTCCGCGATTCTTGGCCAACTAGATGCGAGTATGGAAAGCCAAAGATTGCCCACGGATGGTCGATACCATTCGTGGATGGACCATGGGAAAAATGGCCTTAGAAATGATGAAATTAGGCATACCCTGGGGCATCAGTTGACCGACCATGTCTCCAGTCGATTAAACAGGGTCACCGGTCAATCTCCGATTGATCGGTCCTTGGTGCCGGTCGCAAAACAGACCAGTACTGATCTGTGTGATCTGCACATTCCCAATCGACTGACCAAATGGTCCGGTCGACTAGCGAAAGCTTCTGGTTGATTCCCGATCAATCGGTCAAACTCACCAGTCGCTTAAAACCCTAAGTCAGTTTTGGAAGCCCTGAGCACTACCATTCGACAGACAGAATTGTCCGGTCGATCGACGGCTTCAAGGATCGACCGGTAGGTCTTTCCATTCGACCGGTTGATTTGAATTTCAAATTAACTTAAGTCGGTGGAGCCACCGGTCAACCTGTCGGTTGCACCAATCGACCGGCGGCCGTGAGATTCAAAAACTCTATAAATAAGAGTTGTGCGTCAAATCGCGAGAAGACCCACACGAAAATTCTCTAAGAGCCCTAAAGTATATCAGAGAGCTTTTTGCTCATTCTTAGGCTAGAGAATTCCTCCCATTCCATCTTCTTCCCATGCTTGTGGATTTGGCATCCTATACCAACTAATTTGAAGAAGGATTGAGATCCAAGACCTTACCCTTTGGTGTGATGCTTAGATTAGAACATCTCTCTCTCACACACATCTAGGGTTGTAAGGCCCTCGTCTCTGTCAAGCGTCAACGACGACATCCAAGGCGGAAAGGAGCAAGGAACATCAGCAAGATACGGAGATTCAAGCGCGCAACTTTACTGTTTTTAATTTAGCTTAAAGACTGTAACAGCTTAGAGGTTGCCGTGAAACCTAAGGGTTAGAGGTTAGCCGTGAAACCTCATGGTGGTTTTTAGGCCAGCCGAGAAACCTTGTAGTGGTTTTTGGGGTGAGCCATTGAAACCCTTATAACAGCTTGGAGAATGCCGGTAAATTTTTCATACGATTTGGAGGTTAGCCGTAGTGAACAAAACCTACCATAGAAAATCCTTGAGACCCGCGGGTGGTATCTCAAGGGAGTGGACTAGGCCGAGGTGCCGAACCATTATAAATCGCATGTGTTGAATGGTTGCTTACGTACTTAATTTCCATATTTTTGTATGCCATGAAATTATCATATGCGAGCTAATGTTTTCAATTTCTCAGTAATTGTTAAAACGTATAGCATAATCAACTAGGTTTTAAATTGGGCCCAAATAATTCCGCATATCGACTTCAAACCGCTTCCGCGGGCG
>JAUPMG010277690.1:0-18717 GCA_031762675.1 Pachysandra terminalis | reverse complement strand
GCTTTTATGATTTACAAATAGTATGATTTTACTTGTGTTAAGAATGAGAACAAATTATACATGATCCCCCTTACATCAAGAATGATTATGAAATATGTTGAAATCACAAATGTTGAGAAGAATGATGAATTATATTGGAGATGACATTTATCAAGAACGATGATGAGTTACACTTGGACACATATGTATGGATAACCTTGATAATGTCACTTGTATGGTTGAATGTTTCTATTTTCTCTTGTATTTGTGCATGCTAGATACACTAGACTTGTGTGCTTAGTTAATGTGCACTCTCACTACACTTCATGGACTCTAGACCCTGGTAGTTGAAGAGTATGACCCTGTACCCCGAGACCTTACGATTGTGTCTCGTGGAAGAAACGAGAGCGATGTGAATCCACCTCTTGTGAGGAGACCGGCGGGACCGAGTTGAAGGAGTAGCTAACCCAACATACTCCTCCTAATTAAGAGAGAATGCGTGTAAGTGTCCGGGTGAACTCTTGACAACTGGGTCAATCCCAAATCAATGTAAGTGCAAGAACAAGAAGGGGGAACTCAGGAATAATCTTGTTCAATCTCGAATGAGAAGGGTGAACTCAGGAATAATCTGGGTTAATCCTGAACAACAAGGGTGAACTGAGGACTAATCTGGGTCAATCCCGAACAAGAAGGGTGAAATCAGGACTAATCTGGGTCAATCCCGAACAAGAAAGGTGAACTCAGGACTAATCTGGGTCAATCCCGAATAAAGAATTGAGAAAGTATGGAAAGTATTTATTTTCGCGCAGCATGTAGTTGTATGATAAGTCACTGTAGTGATGATCGTAGTTTAGTAGCATTCACATTTCATCATCAAGTGCTGATCATAGTTTAATACTATCGCATTGCACCACTAAAATGAATCTTACCTTATGCATTGCACATTATAATCTTGATTGTTGTTTGTGTTGGGCATCATGTGGTTTGTCTAGAATTTTGAGTTTTAAAGCTTATATATTCTTGAATCTTAATCTTACTGGGCTAGTTAGCTCATGCCTTTGTGCAACCATTTTTTTCAGGTTCGTTAGCCTTGATTGGAAGCCGTGGAGATCGGGGTCTTAGACGACCTCTTGGCTCATTGAGTTGATCGATGAGAGAATGAAACCTGGTTTGGGTACAGCACTCTGATAGATATTTGTTTAGTCTAGAGTTAGATTTGTACTTCCTTAGAATTCTTCAGATGTAGAGCTTGTAATATTTGTTACCTATATCTTACTAGAATAGTAATTACTTCCGGCTATGTTTAACCATTGTACTCCACTCTCCTTTCGAGGAAGTGAAGGTCATTATCTGGATTCCGCTGGACCCAGTGGTCTATCGGGTTCGGGTCATGACTGGCACAGTAGAGGTGGACGACTATGTGAAGATCTGTTTCACTGCCTTTATGTTTGAAAGAGAGGCAAGGAGATGGTGGGAAGCAACAATGACGATCATGAGCATTCAGACATAGGAACAATTTAATGTACAATTCTATCTAGAGTATTTTCCTAAAACTATTAGGAAGGAGAAAGAACTGGAGTTCATGAAGCTAGAGGAAGGAAGTATGACGGTACCGGAATACGTTGCAAAATTCACGGACCTGTCACAATTTGCCACTTATGCCGTTGATGATGAGGAGAAGAAAGCCTTCAAATTTGAAAGTGGATTAAGTCCTAGATCAAACGTAGGATGATTTTAGGGGAGTTCACGGAGTACCACAAGATATTAGACTGTGCACGGAAGGTATAGATGGATATGCAAGAGTTATGGAAGCAACAAGATCATAAATTGGGGAGGAACAATGCAAGAGCTGGAATTTCCAAATGTGTCACATCTGAACAACAGAAACGACTAAGGACTCAAGGTCCTACCAGCATTCAAGGCTTCTCTAGCATCTGTTTCTTCAACTGTGGAAGGATGGGACATCACATAAGGGACTGTCGACTCCCTAAGAACCCTCAAGCTAGCACTTTCCAGCAGCAGAAACTGATCCCGAAGCCACACTATCCACCTAAACCAACAACACAACCTCAAGCACAAGCACAACCACCTAAAGGAACCAAGGCTGGAGTTCCTCAGCAGCCACCTCAGCAAGCTAAGGTATATGCCTTAGAACTGCAACAAGGAGAAGTTTTGGAAGGTAAGGTTTGTATTTCTCACACCTCAGCCAAAGTTTTATTCGATACGGGAGCGTCACACTCTTTCATAGCAAATTCATTAGTAAACTCGTTAAGTTTATCTAGGAAGGGCTTAGAAAGGAGTTTAGTCGTAGCAAACCCCATCAGAGGTTCAGCATTCTTAGGAAAAGAATGTAACTCTTGCCTAGTTATGGTAGGTGAGTCTACATTACCCATAGACTTGATTATATTTAATATGACGGAGTTTGATGGTATTTTGGATATGGATTGGCTAGTTGCATATCATTTGCAAATAGATTGCTATAACCGGATAGTATCTTTTGTAACACTGGAGTGTAAGGTTGTTAAGATTAGAGGGTCAAAATCTGAAAAAAATAAATCATCTAGCATACTTGGACTTATGGGCTTTAGATGAGAGGGGAGATTGGGAGCTAATACAATAGTATGTCATTTTGGAAGTGTATTCCAAGACATACCCGGATTGCCACCCCAGGGAGAGTTAGAGTTTAGTATTGACCTTATGGCTGGAGCAAACCCTCTTGCACTACCTACATACCGTATGGTATCTATCGAGTTGACGGAGCTGAGAACACAACTAGGCGAATTGCTTGCCATGAAATTCATTTGACTAAGCTCATCACCATGAACAACACCGGTTTTGTTTGTAAAGAAGAAAGATGGATCCTTACGGCTACTCATTGATTACCAGAAGCTAACCAAGTGATGGTGAAGAACAAGTATCCTTTGCTAAGGATTGATGACCAATTCGACCAGCTGAAAGGATCCTGATACTTCTCAAAGATCGATCTCAAATCTGGCTACCATCAACTACGCATCAAGGAGAGTGACATTCCAAAATAGCTTTTCGAACGAGGTATGGACACTTTTAATTTGTGACCATGTCGTTTGGACTGATGAATGAACCTGCAGCTTTTATGGACATGATGCAAAGAGTATACAGACCATATCTGAATAAGTTCATGGTGGTGTTCGTAGACGACATCTTGGTTTACTCTAAAACCAAGGAAGAACACAAAGAGCATAGACATACAGCATTACAAACCTTAGTAGACAATCAGTTGTATACAAAATTCTATAAGTGTGAATTTTGGCAAGAAGAAGTGAAATTCCTAGGACATGTTGTGTCTAAGGATGGAATTTCAGTAAACACAAGCAAGGTGGAGGCGATACTAAGTTGGGAACATCCCAAATATGTATTCGAAGTTCGCAGTTTCCTTGGATTGGCGGGTTACTACCGTTGATTCATTGAAGGATTTTCATGCATCGTAGTACCCCTAACCATGCTCACAAGAAAGGACGTCAAGTTCATATGGGACGATGCGTGACAACAAGCTTTTTCAAAACTTAAGGAGAAACTGACCACTACACCAGTTTTGACCATTCCGGAGAGCGGTTCGAAGTTCATGATCTATGCCGATGCATCTTTACTAGGACTTGGATGTGTTCTGATGCAAGAAGGGAAGGTCGTAGCCTAGGCCTCAAGGAAACTCAAACCACATCAAAGAAACTACCCTACGCACAACTTGGAGCTAGCGGTTATAGCCTTCGCATTGAAGATATGGCGATATCATCTATTTGGAGAAAATTTTAAGGTATTTTCTGATCACAAAATCCTGAAGTACTTTTTCTCACAAAAGAACTTGAACATGCGGCGGCGTAGATGGATGGAATTAGTAAACGACTACAATTTTTCACTCCAATACCATCCGGGCAAAGCAAACATCGTGGCGGACGCACTTAGCCGGAAACCTAGAAGCATGGTGGCACACATGATGGTTCAAAAATGGAAGTTGTATGAAATACTTGTTGATCTCAATATCAAAGTTCATGTAGCAGACCAAGGAGCAAGGTTATGCAATATCCTTGCAAAACCTTCACTCAAAACCAGAATAATTGAGGTACAAGCTAAAAAACCATGGCTACAAGACTTAGCCAAAGATGTTGATCGACCCGATTAGACTAAGGAGGAAGATGGCAGTGTACTTTTGAAAGGGAGACTATGTGTACCACAAGATGAGGAGCTGAAAAGAGAGATTCTAGAAGAAGCTCACCGTTCCAGATATTCTATCCACCCCGGAAAGATAAAGATGTACTATGACCTAAGGCGCAACTACTGGTGGAGATGGATGAAGGTTAACATTGAAGAGTTCGTGACTAAGTGTGTGATCTGTCAACAAGTTAAGGCTGAACACCAAAAACCAGCCGGGACACCACAACCCTTACCAATTGAAGAATGGAAGTGGGAGCACATCTCGATGGACTTCATCACTGTTTTATGAAAGACTCTAACATCCATGACATGATTTGGGTGATTGTGGACAGACTGACCAAATCATCACACTTGATACCAGCAAAGACCTCGATGGACATGAGAGTTTGAGGACGCCTTCGTAAATCTGAAGCAACACAACCACTTCCTTCACTATGTCATCACCAGTAGAACGAAAGAAAATGAGGTTATACTTCATGGAGTCAGAACATATGGTTGATGGATTACTAGCTCAGGAAGAAGATATAAGAGCAAAGAAGCATATTTACTATATAATCTGAACTCTCAGGGGGCCTGAATTGAGATACACTAAGGCTGAAAAGAGCTACTTAGCGTTGGTACACGTGGCACAGAAATTCCGACATCATTTATTAGCTCATAAGGTTAAACTGATTACAAAATCGAACCCTAATAGGTTCTTATTGTCTGCGCCTGTTCTTTCTGGGAGGATTGCAAAGTGGTTGTTGCTGCTATCAGAGTACGACTTGACCTGTGTAATAACCTGAACCTAGAAAATCTCTATAATAACTTATTTGTAATTATTTAAATTAATTAAATAATTATGGAGGAAACCTGGACCCTTATTTTATTAATGACAAATAGCAATAGTGAAACGTTTAAGTAAGTTGGGCTTTGAACTAGATTAGTGGGCTTGATCCAGAGATCGTGTGGACCCAAAATTGATCCAAGGTTAAATCAGTAATTTACACTAGATTCAAATTATAAGAGAAGGGAAGTAGATTATAATAACCTAAACTCAATAAGTAATATTTCTAAATGATAAAGATGATCAAAAGGTTCTATAGAAATTATGTTGTATTTTCCTAAAGTTTATGGTGTTGAATCATAGGCTAATTAGAGCTCGGGGTTGATTCTTAATCAAATATAATGGTGTTGGGGTTAAGGTGTAATTAGAATGTTATATGGGGAATTCTTGTAATTTACTAAAATGTGAATTCAAAATCAAACGTGAATGAAACGTGGTTGTCGTGGGTTGGAAAGGCGAGAGAAGGAAGGAAAATTCCTTATTTCTCTCCCTCTCTTACCTTCTCATTGGAGGTTTGGTTGGGGAAGTTTCTGTGGGTAGAGAGTAAAATTAGAGGAAGGGTTGAAGCCAAACCCTAGCCGTCAAAGAGAAGAAAAGAGGAAAAGATGAAGAAGAGAATGAGAAGAAGAAAGATAACTGGGCTAGATCAAATATCAGAACAAGCATTGTAAGTTCATTTTCTGTATGGTTCTCATTAAATATCATGGTTGTTTTTCCTATTCGTGAAAGGTGGTTATGAATGCATGATGATCCAATTAGTTCATTTAACATGATGTTTTGTGTGTTTTGATTTATGTGTTCTTGGTTTTTGATGTTTATAATTATTATATGTGATGGGTTCTTAATTTTATTTGCAAAATGATTAGTTTCGGAGCTTTCAGGACCTGCTATTCCATGAAACGTCGGCAGGCACCGGTACACCGACCGTGTTGCCTACATGGAGCTAAATACATAGAGTTATGCCCCGTCGGCAGGCACTGGTACACTGACCGTGCTGCCGATAGGGGTTGAAAATGCACAGAGAATGGCCTTCGGCAGGCACTGGTACACCGACCATGCTGCCGACAGGGACCATATTTTAAGGAATTTAGGTGGTTTGGAGGGGTGGTATGTGCCAAGTGACTATGCATGTAGTCTTTTGGGATCAAAGAAAGTTCAATGGATATGGACCCACCTGCGGGGAACCAAATTTGATTTCCACGGCATACCCTAGCCCCACCGACCAACCTGCCGACCACACCTTGAATTAGGGTTGTGACTCCTTTTGTTGGGTGAGTTGAACCATGGACTACTAATATTGTTTTGGTTTAGTTTGTACACTGGTTAGGAAGCTTAGGATGGTATCCGGCAGATTATCCGCATGTATTGGCGCATGGATAGTTTCTGATGAGAATTATCATTAGAATCCTAAAGTAACGATTCAGGATTAGTTAGTATGGTTGTACACTGGTTAGGATGCTTATGATGGTTTCCAGTAGATTATCCGCGTGGATAGTTTCTAATGGGGATTATCATTAGGATCCTAAGGTAATGATTGCATGCATGCTTGGTTGATTTGAATTGTTAAGTGAGCCCGGGAGGAGAAAATTGATGGATTCCTTGCGAGGGTCCTTAAAGGTTGACTATACCTATGGGTTGAAATCCCCATTTAAATAAGTAATTAAGGATTCCTTGCGAAGTTGAATATACCTGAGTTAATCTCCCATTTAAATAAGGGTAGGATTCTTACGAGGTCCTATACAGTTGGCTAAACCTTGAGTTTGATACTCGTGAAATCAGTAAGTGGTGGCCTTCATACCATGGGTTAGCATCCAGAACGAAGAGGGGGCATCCGGCTATTCCTGATGACCTATTTCCCAAATTGGTTCTTAATAATGAAGGAGACAGAGGGTCATTTAACATGAGACATTAACTTAGTTCATAAGATTGCATATTCACTTGTATTCTATTGTTTGAGTATACCATATAGCGGCATTTGAATGACACATTCTCATATCATACATCATCTCATCCACGTATCATATTATGTCATGATTTCTCGTTACTTTACTTGCCCGATTCCTGTATCTGATTTTGTACTACGATATTTCATGAGGATTGGTGACAAATATGTTCTTACTGGGAATTCCAAGCTCAAGCTACTTTTCATGTTACAAGTTGAAATATGATGAGGATGAACTTGGGCTAATTGCTAAAATTCATTTTATTTTTGTTTGAACAATATGTTTATGTTTCATGGATTTTGTCGGATGTAATTAAATAGTTAAATTCTTGTTTGTGAAGTTTAGACTCGGTGACTGTTTTGAAATCAGTATTATGTAATAAGTTTTATTTAGCTTCTGTACTATGAGATTTTAATAACGGTGGTCTTTGTTGCTTTTATTACTTGTGTTTGATACGGCGATCCGCGTTCCATGGTTAGAACCCGAAGGTCGCACCTTGAGATCCGTGCCGCCCGCATAGGGATTCATGCCACGGGATTCGGGGCGTGACAGATTGGTATCAGAGCTTAGGATTTTACCCAAGTGCCTATGTTTGTCGAAGTTTAGAAGACTAGAGAACTTAGTGGTCATATAGAAATTTGAAGTTAGGAAGAACATAGAAATTAGAATTAGGAATTGTTTGTTGATTGTAGTGTGATGACATGCCTTGATTGTTGCTTGAATATTTGCATATTTATTTGATTATTAGAAGTGAGGAGGTGGATTAGGTATCTTAGTGTCCTTTCTTTGAGTCGTGTATCAGCCTGGATGAGTGAGCCATGTTGTGTGGCTAATTCGAATGGTAGGAGTGTGATCCTAGCTTTTCTTCTAGAGTGATGGGATTAATGTAGCTGCAGATACATGTATCCTTAAACATTAGATCGATGGTTAGTGACCAAAGAGAGAGAGAGACCACTGACTTACTAATTTTCAAAACTATGATTGTGATTCTCCATTCCCAAGGACTAGAGACTAGTAGATCCCATATGAAAATTACCATTCTTCATGCTCCACGAGATAGGACATGTTTGATTGTTCACTGAGAAGGTGAACATTGCTTTCAAGACTCACTTAGGGTTGTGCAATTAATCGTAAGATGATTGTAGGATTAATGGTATGAGATTTCCATGATTATATCATGATACATTCGAATACATTCTCGTATATGTCTTATAGGCATGATGGGTGAAGTAAATAACCCCTTCTTGCCAAGATTCTTGTGGATTGTTAGGCTTGATTTCAAATGTGTTAGGATATGATTTATATATTGTATGAACAACATGATGATTGATAGTCCCTTATAATAATGAATTTCTGAATCATTGAATGTGAATAAATGAAAGCATGTATGACTGAATTTTAATGATGTAGGTAATTGTAACGAACTTGGTGTAATACATTTATTATGAATGATCATGCGGTGGAAATACATGGATGGAATACTATTGATGTCTCCTTATAGATTATCCGTGTGTATGGACACATGGATAGTTTCTGAAGGTGGTATCACTTGAAATTTCATGGTGTGTGGAAGGATATCCCATGTTAGTCGATTGAGTTACAGAGCATAAATATAAATTTCAAATATGTTATGATCGTTTGGATTATAAAACATAATGTTGGACTGTATTTTGTTTTAAGGGTTTGAGTTATGAATGCCTAAATTTGGATTTTGTTGTATGATAAACAAGTGTGTTACGGATGCATATAAACATAGATTTTTATTATAGCTAGTATATTGTTAGACTACCTAGGGGAAGTGAACTTAGACATGAGCATTAGGATTCACATGGATGCAATTGCGTGTTGTGTGTTGTGTGCATAACATGATATGATTACTCATTTTGATTGCTGTGATTAATATAGATGTAAATAATTTTGGATGTACACTTAGATATTTTAATTGAACTGTAGATGGCCGAGGGACAGAAAAGGGTAATTGATGAGAACTCATTTGTTGAAGAAAGGATGGATCCCTTGATGGCAGGTTTACATAAGATCCTAGGAGACTTGGAAGGCCTGATTCAAGGGGAGTAAGAGAGTAGTCAGAACACACAAAGAGATGGGAATAGGAAGCAGAGTGATAGAGACAAGGATAAGACTTTTAGGCCAAGGGATCAAGGTAGGGAGAAAGACTTTGAAAAGAAGCGTAAGAGTTTAGAGGGGTCTACGTATTTCAAGTGTGGGAAGGGGGGACAATTCCAGAGGTTTTGTCTACAGCCATTGAGGCAAGATGGAGAGCACAACTCAAAGAAGAGGCAGAAAGTTGTAGAGATGCCTGTTCTGGTTAACACTGTGGCTCTTGTTGTGGCACCACCTCAGCCGCAACCACGTCCACCGCCTAGGTGCTTTAACAGTGGGAGATTAGGACATATCCAAAGGTATTGTCGACAACCGTTGAAGCAACACAATTTGCAAGGTTTGATCAACGAAAATATTCTAGAAACGGGAGAAATAGAGAACTAAAGCGATAATGCCGACATTGAAGGTGCACAAATCTCACACTTTTTTTTTACCAAATCTATTTCTAATGCATGAACTTATGTGAATTTAGTAGGGGTATGATATACATTTGAATGCATGCTAAACTTAACAATTCCATAATTGAAGCATAATAGACTCTAGGAATGAGTATTCTAGAAAGCTAGTATGATTAATTTCGGGGACGAAATTGCCTAAAGGGGGGAAAGACTGCAATGACCTAAACCTATAAAATCTCTATAATAACTTATTTTTAATTATTTAAATTAATTAAATAATTATGGAGGAAACCTAGACCCTTATTTGATTAATGACAAATGGCAATAATGATATGTTTAAGTAAGTTGGGCTTTGAACTGGATTAGTGGGCTTGGTCCAAAGATCGTGTGGACCCAGAATTGATCCAACGTCAAATCAGCAATTTACAATAGATTCAAATTAGAAGAGAAGGGAAGTAGATTATAATAACCTAAACTCAATAAGTAATATTTCTAAATGATAAAGATGATCAAAAGGTTTTAAAGAAATTATCTGGTATTTTTCCTTAAATTAATGGTGTTTAATCATAGGCTAATTAGAGTTTGGGGTTGATTCTTAATCAAATATAATGGTGTTGGGGTTAAGGTGTAATTAAAATGTTATATGGGGGAATACTTGTAATTTACTAAAATATGAATTCAAAATCAACCGTGAATGGAACGTGGGTATCGTGGGTTAGAAATGTGAGAAAAAGGAAGGAAAATTCCTTATTTCTCTCCCTCTCCTACTTCTCATTGGAGGTTTGGTTGGGGAAGTTTCTTTGGGGAAAGAGTAAGATTAGAGGAAGGGTTGGTGAACGTGGGTATCGTGGGTTGGAAAGGTGAGAAAAGGAAGGAAAATTCCTTATTTCTCTCCCTCTCCTTCCTTCCTTCTCACTGGAGGTTTGGTTGGGGAAGTTTCTTTGGGGAGAGAGTAATATTATAGGAAGAGTTGAAGCCAAACCCTAGCCCTCATAGAGAAGAAAAGAGGAAAAGAGGAAGAAGAGAAGAAAAGAGGAAAAGAGGAAGAAGAGAAGGAGAAGAAGAAAGATAACTGGGCTAGATCAAATATCGGAACAAGCATTGCAAGTCCATTTTTTGTATGGTTTTCATTAAATATCATGATTTTTTTGCTATTCGTGAAAGGTGGTTTTGAATGCATGATGATCCAATTAGTTCATTTAACATGATGTTTTGTGTGTTTTGATTATGTGCTCTTGATTTTAGACGTTTATAATTATTATATGTGATCGGGTCTTAATTTTATTTGCAAAATGATGAGTTTCGGAGCTTTCAAAACCTGTTGTTCCATGACCCGTCGATAGGCACCAGTACACCGACCGTGCTGTCGACAGGGGTTGAAAATGCACAAAAATGGCCTTCGACAGGCATCGGTACACCGACCGTGCTGCCGACAGGGACCATATTTTGATGAATTTAGGTGGTTTGGAGGGGTGGTTTGTGCCAAGTGAATATGGATGGTTTCTTTTGGGATCAAAGGAAGGTCAATGGGTATGGACCCACCTACGGGGAACCAACTTTAATTTCCACGGCATACCCCAGCCCCACCGACCAACCTGCCGACCATTCCATGAATTGGGGTTGTGACTCCTTTTGTTGGGTGAGCGGAACCATGGACTATTGATATTGTTTTGGTTTAGTTTGTACACTGGTTAGGAAGCTTAGGATGGTTTTCGGTTGATTATCCATGTGTATGGGCTCATGGATAGTTTCTAATGGGAATTATCATTAGAATCCTAAAGTAATGATTCGGGATTGGTTAGTATGGTTGTACACTGGCTAGGATGCTTATGATGGTTTTCGGCAGATTATCCACGTGTATGGGCGTGTGGATAGTTTCTGATGGGAATTATCATTAGGATCCTAAGGTAATGATTGCATGCATGCTAGGTTGATGTGAATTGTTAAGTGAGCACGGGAGGAGAAAATTGAAGGATTCCTTGTGAGGTTCCTTAAAGGTTGACTATACCCGTGGGTTAAAATCCCCATTTAAATAAGGATTCCTTGCGAGGTTCCTTAAAGGTTGACTATACCTATGGGTTAATCTCCCATTTAAGTAAGGGTAGGATTCTTGCAAGGTCCTATACGGTTGGCTAAAGTTTGTGTTTGAAACTCATGAAATGATTAAGTGGTGGCCTTTGTACCATGGTTTAGTTCTTGAAATGAAGAGGGGGCATCCGGCTGTTCTTGGTGACCTATCTCCCAAATTTGTTCTTAATAATGAAGGAGATAGAGGGTCACTTAACATGAGACATTAACTTAGTTCATAACATTGGATATTCACTTGTATTCTATTGTTTAAGTATACCGTATAGGGTATTTGAGTGAGACATTGTCATATCATACTTTATCTCATCCACGTATCATATTATGTCAAGATTTCTCGATACTTGCCCGATTACTGTATCTGATTTTGTGCTACGATATTTCATGAGGATTTGTGACAAATATTATCTTACTGGGCATTCCAAGCTCACGCGACCTTTCATGTTGCAGGTTGAGATATGATGAGGATGGACTTGGGCTAATTGCTAAAATTCTTTTTATTTCTGTTTGAACAATATGTTTATGTTTCATGGATTTTGTCGGATGTAAGTAGATAGTTGAATTCTTGTTTGTGATGTTTACACTCAGTAACTCTTCTGAAGTCAGTACTATGTAATAGGTTTTATTTAGCTTCCGCACTCTGATATTTTAGTAAGGGTGGTCTTTGTTGCTTTTATTATTTGTGTTTGATACGGCGATTCTCTTTCTATGGTTGGAACCTGAAGACCTCACCTCTAGATCCGTGTTGCCCACATAGGGATTCGTGTTGCGGGATTCTGGGAGTGACAACATGTACAACCCCACCAGGATAAGGAGCCAGACTGTCACGGACTTGATGGCTGCCTTAGTAGGTAATTCTCCTATTTCAGACGAAAATCATGTGGACATCTTCGAAAGAGCATATGTTGCAGATTCAAGATCCTAGACCCTTCAGTTTGACGGTACCATTGTAAAAGGAGAAGGTGGAGTAAGGGTAGTGATACTCTCACCAAATGGTGAAGCTACATCCGCTACATATAAATTACAATTCCCTTGTTCCAACAACTTAGCTGAGTATGAAGCCATAGTTTTTGGACTGTCGTTGACCAAGCAGATGGGAGTGAGGAACTAGTTGGTGAAAGGAGATTCTAACCTCGTCATCAAGCACATGCAAGGGGAGTTCACGGTCAAAGATCTGATAATGGCACAATATTGGACTGTGGTGCAGGGACTGTTGTAGAATTTTGATTCA
This sequence comes from Pachysandra terminalis, assembly GCA_031762675.1. Lineage (NCBI taxonomy): Eukaryota > Viridiplantae > Streptophyta > Magnoliopsida > Buxales > Buxaceae > Pachysandra > Pachysandra terminalis. Next base: position 5,946 of record JAUPMG010277690.1, on the reverse strand, counting down.
ATCAACTTCAAACATTTCCCACGCACTACCAATAGACATACAGATGCCTTGGCCACACTGGATGCTCGACTCAAGTTTGATGAAGCTTCACGACAGATGGAAGTCATTAAGAAGACAAAACCCATCACCATCACGGAGAAAGTTCAGGATAACGAAGGAGATGATTAGAGGACTCAGGTCTTCGAGGATTTGCAAAATCCCCACATGTCGACTACTCCCATGAAAGTGATGAAGAATTATGTGAACTTGAGAGGAGAGCTATATCATATGGCTGAAACTGGGGTGTTGAGTAGGTGCCTTGTCACGGAGGAGGCCACTCAACAGCTATACATCATGCACAACCAATAATGCTTTCAGAAGGATGCTGAAGCCTTATACCGAAGGCTATAGAGAGCTGGTTATTATTGGCCTACAATGATGAATGAGGCCAACGTGCTGCAACGAAGTTGCCCAAGATGTAATGGTGAGTACAACCGAGAAGTTGTATGGTTATTATTGAAGCCAACGAAGATTTAAGGTAACTCTATATTGAATATCTATCATTGGGCAAGCTTTTGGACAATGCTATCGAAGCTACCAAGCTCAAGAGAAGCGCCAAAGGTTTTTCTTGGCAGAGGACCTCCTTAACCGCTAGAGTTGGATGGGGTGGCCACTCAAAAGTCTGGCTAAGAAGGAGGCCGAAGATGGTATGCAAGAGATGCATTTGGGTGACTGTGGTGCTCACCAAGGTTTATCACCACCTATTGGACCAACTGTTGTAGACAGTTTACTTCTGGCTCACAATGCAAAAAGATGTGCACCAGTACATAAGACATTCCTACCAATGCCAAGTTTTTGGCCAGAAAATCCATGCCGCTCACATTGAGCTACAACATATCTCAACCCCTTGGTCCTTTCATTCATGGATTTTGGATCTGATTGGGCCTATTAGTCCCAACTCAGGCGGTCACATGTAGATACTCACGGCTACGAAATATTACACCAAGTGGGTAGAGGTTATTTCTATGAGACGAGCCACAAGATCAGTGGTTAGCAATTTCATATTAGACCACATCATTTGTAGGTTTGGGATTCCCCAAAGGATAATATCCTAAAACGGGACTCCGTTTGTCAACAAGGATGTCAGACTGTTGACAGAGCACTACAATATCAAACATATCATGTCAAATCCCTATTACCCGAAGGGGAACAGAAAGGCTGAAACGACCAACAAAACCTTGGTCAGAATTCTGAGCCGCATGGTGCATGATCAAAGAGGCAAATGGCACAAGAAGCTTACCTCGGCACTATGGGCATATAGCATCTTGAAGAGAACCACAACTCAGGACTCTTCGTTTGCATTGGTTTATCGCAGTGACGCAATCTTGCTAGTAGAAATCAAAGTACCTTTTCTGCACATAGCCTTGGCAGCAACCCAAGAGGATGATGACATCAATGAGATCGGCGAACGAGTTAAAGACCTCAACCTAGCGGACAAACGAAGGACCAATGCGGAAGAGAAATTAGTCACGTACCGCGCTTGTATCTCAAGAGTGTATAACAAGATGGTTTGTAGTTGTGACTTCAAAGAAGGGGACAAGGTACTAAGAGTGGCCATCCATGTGCGCACCAATCTATCGGCCCCCAAGTTTGCCCCCTAAGTGGGAGGCCCTTATTTCATAAGGGAAGTCACTGCAAGTGGATACTACCTTCTGAGCCAGCTGGATGGAACACCTCTAAACAACCCAATCAACGCCAAGTGGATCAAGCTATACTATGGCAGTTACTTTAATCAAGAGTAAATGCAATATCCTTTACTAGACTAGTCTATTTCAATTTTTTAACTATTATACTTTGATTTATCGTCGCATAGACATAACTCCTGAATAAGAGAAAGCTCTACTTTCATTACTAAGATGAGTTTCTACTTCATATAAAACATTAACATGTAAAAAAAAAGAATACTGACAATATAGATATTTGTGCTGCTACACAACACTGTACATCAACTTAACACTGTCAACGCCGGCCCGGCTGAGAACGACAGTACACCTCGCACCTCTCTACTCATCATTGTCTTCCTCTTCATCGGCAGGATCTAGGGGTATTGCACCAAAGTATGCCAATATTGAACCCCGAAGGCATTAAGACCTTGAGGACGGAGGTAAAAATTCCTACTACGAGCTGCGAGATCCTACGTAACCCTGTTCAAGCTGTAAAGATCAGCTTCCTTGCAGATAGCGCAGGCTTCTCCTCGCAGTCGAGCGCGATGGACGTCTTTAGGCATTCCCTCCATCTGTGGCTCTATTGCTCGTCCCCTGGTCACTATGTCCGACTCGGCCCGATAGGAGGGATCTGTTCAGATGGCCAGAAGCATGTTATAACAATGCCCTTGCTCTCGTCTCACCTTCCCTATCTCCTCGTGCTTGGAAGAATAAAGCACCTTCGAGGAATTGGCAACGGAAATGTCCGTCTAAGGAAAGACGACGAAGGCGACAGAAAAGGCCTTCGTAGTAAGGACGCGTTCTCTCAAGGGAAAGAAACGCTATTTCCTCCACTAAGATGAGATAGTCCACCCACATTAGTCGATGAGAGGGTTTGTGATTTGCTATAGGTAAGGCCTCAAAGAGTGCCAGATAAGCCCCAAACAGAATTTCTGTCCCATTCTGAAGAACGGGGTGAGTGTGAGGCTAGTGGACTTCAAGAAGACTAGGGTCAAGCACCCCTATGTCCATTAGTTCACGAAGAGATGTAAAAGCATGTCGGCAAAAATCAAGAGGAGGAGGAGGAGCGATGATCCCAGGAGCGTTGCCCAAGTCCATGAGCCATCGGTCGTGAGTAAAGAAAATCGGTACTATTGTTCGCAAGAAACTAGAGGTGAAGAAAAGAGGAATCGAATGAGATAAGTTTCTCTAACCCATCTTGTCCTTTATATAGGAATTTAAGAATCGCTTTGTGAAGCGCAATGTAGAGACCCGGATCCAGAAATTAAATTGAGATTAATTAAATGAATTAAATAATGAAATAATTTAAAAGGAGTTTTATAAGAATCATTTAGAATTTTCTTGAATTTATTAATGTGGGATTATGAGCTAATTAAGATAATTGGGTTAAATTGTTATAAAAATATCTAGTTTGGGGTTGATTTATATGCTAATTAGATCAAGGGATGGTTTTTAAAACAAGAGTATATATTTGGAGTTCATAGTGTAATTAGATTGCCTATGGGGTATTAATTCATATTATAAAACAAGATTTTAAACTTGAACGCATGGGGGGGATGAGTGAGGACGTGGGTTTGGTAATGGGAGAGAAGGAAGGAAACTTCCTTATCCTTCTCCCTCACATTCCTTATTAGTAGAGAACCGATTGAGGAGATTCCTATAAACTAGAATAGAGATTTGAAAGAGAGAAAAAGATATTAGAGAAGGAGAAGAACAAACGCTAGCCGTCACTAGCCTCAGAGAGGAAGAAGAGAAGAAGAAGAAGGAAGAACTCGTAAGAATCACATACGTAATCGACGTAAGTTTCATTTTCTGTATAATTCTCTTGGAACATTGTGATTGTCTTCCCGTTTTGAATGTGTAATTCATAAGTATGATTTCCAAAAGCATGATTTTGTAGTGTGACCATGAGGATTTTAATATATTAAGTCACTTCTTATTCGACTGTAGATTGATTGGTGCTTATCTTCATTCTTATGTGATTCCGGATTGATTTATGTAAGATTGGTCACAGAAAATATATATGATGTTAATGTAGCTTTTACTTCTTGAGTTGGCATAAATTAAGAATTGACATGTTTTGGTTTCATTTAATGTTAATTTTAATAGTGGAATTTATTCTATATGACTTCGGATTGAATCTGGTTGAAGGTTTCGATGTTTGGAACTTCCGGGACGAATCTGGGATTCAGTTCCCGTGACCCGTTGGCAGACACTGGTACACCGGTGAGACCGATAGGGGTCTAAAACCATTGAGATTTGATCTTTCGGAAGGCGTCGGTATACCGGTGGAGTTGTCGATAGGAACCTAAAATGCACAGGATTCACCCCACCATAGGCACTGGTACACCAGTGGTGCTGCCAACGGGGGTATGAAAGGGGTAAATGTTGGAAATTTTGGATGGTTTGGTTTAAAGGCTTGTGCCATGCGATCGTTATGTTGACTTTGGAACCAAAGGGTGGTCAGAGGGCTTGGATCCACTTGAGGGGAACCAACTTTGAGTGCCATAGCGCACCTTACACCAACCACTAGCCTAATGACTTGACCGTGACTTGGGGTTGTGACTCCATGTGTTTGGGATTGGAACCATGGCTGCTCATGTTGTTTTATTTTGATTTCTCATATAAGCATGTCATCTATTATGTACTTACACTTATGGAAAGGATACTTGTGATGGCATCCAGCGGACTATTCATGTGTATGGGCACACAGATAGCTTCCATAGGGTGTTATCAGTGGAAATCCTACTAATACTTGGAAAGGATACCTGTGATGGCATTCAATAGATTATTCGTGTGTATGGGCTCACGGATAGCTTCCGAAGGGTGTACAAATAGATTCTAATGGATCCGTAGTTCTCAAAAACTCTGAAGGTCCCAACCTCTTGAACCTTTCCAAAAGTTTCCCTGCTGAAATCTCCATAGCCGAGGGCGGGGGCGGGGGCGGGGGCGGAGGTGGAGGCGGATGCGTCTGCTGGTACTACCCCTGCCTCATCATCTCTGCCATGTCCTCAAGTGCATGACAGACTCCCGCCAACTAAGGTTCCCGCTCCTCCGGGGTTCTAGAAGTGCCCTCTCCGGTTGCTCCTCCTCTCCTTCTTCTCACCATACTGAAACCACACAACGAGGTGAGAAGTCAACTCGAGAATAAATCCATAATTATTCTCAACAACATGTGCAAGAATCAAATACATCCCAGGCACATGCACAATTCCATCCACTCCAACACCACTAATTCCATCCACTCCAACTCTACACTACCACTCAGAATCCACTAAGAAACCATGCTCTGATACTACTTTGTCACGACCCGAATTCTAAAGAGCGTCTCACACTCACGTGAGCGTGGCTTTCGGACTCTCACCCACTACACTCCAAACGCATACACTATGTGGGTGGAAAACCATAACATATACATAACAGAGAATCCTACAACAGATAGGATACGCAGCGGAAAACAAACATAGAACATGTATAATCAAGTATAACATGTATCTAAAGTAAACATCATAAAGGTCTCCTCATGCCTCAGCAAGACCCAATGAGAAAACAAGATGAACCCCTGACAAAAAGATAGGGGCATCCAAGAATAAGCAAGTATATAGACAAATATACTGGAGTCAACACGCTCCATCCTCCCAATCTCTCAATACATGCAGACCAACGAAAGATAAACAAAAAGAATCTATAATACGCCCATGGTCTCCTCGTAGCGATCAACAGCTTCGGCCAAAGTCCTCGTCTGGCCTAAAGTACTCCCCTAAAATGTTAGGAGCCAAAAGGCTTGAGCTACACGCCCAGTAAATACAATGTGCAGATAGAGTAATAACTAGGATGCTTGTGTATGCATGCGATGCCATGATCGATGCAAGGGTTCATTCATTTATATGCAATGACAAGAACAGTTCATAAAGTGACCCAACAAATGGTCTAAGCAATCACGTGGATGCAAATGCATGTCGTTGATATTATGATGTAATATATGATCACGCCTGATCTAGACTGTATCACCATGTATCTATCCTCAGATACATGGCCCCTTTCGGGCTAAGGACACCTCGCCAATTCTGTGTGTACAACACAGTTTTAAGGGATTTGATACCCTCGGGAATTCATGCCCCGCTTTTATTTTCATCGGGGACACACCATCTCAACAGGATAGTCCAAGGGCATCATCTTCATGAACCTCCCTCCGTGGTATAGTACCCATTCACAACTGTCAATCAAAATTACCCTCTATATA
>JAUPMG010277673.1:0-18717 GCA_031762675.1 Pachysandra terminalis | reverse complement strand
CTCGCAAGCATCCTACCCTTATTTAAGTGGGCCCTTTCACCCCACGGGTGTAGTCAACCCTCCGGAGGCTTTTCTCAATTTCTCCATAGATTTTCACCTCCCGGTTCACTTATCATTCAACCTCGGCCTAGCATGTTATGCATTAAACTAGGATTTCAAAAGAGGATTAACAACGGAAACTAGTCACGCGCCCATACACACAGATAATCCTATAGTCAACCATCATAAGCTTCCTATGAGTTATCACACCATAATAATCATACAATCGGTAACCCAAATCATTTCTAAGGAACATCCATATCTAACCTAGGATGGGATGATGGTTACAACAACAACATCGGAACGCCTAGTTTGACTCCCCGCAGGTAGGCTAGATGCCTTCAGGTGAAAACTAGCTTCCGAAACTCAATCGCAATCAATGGCCGAAGCCCTTCACCATCCTCCCAAGTGTCCACGAAAATCCTCTTTACTGTGCAATATTTCAATTCATCGGCAGGGTGATCGGTAGACCAAACCCTGCCGAATAGCAAAATTGGTCTCTGTTAGTAGGGTGGTCGGTGGACCGAACCCTATGTATTCATCAGTTGTTCGGCAGGGTCATCGATGGACCGATGCTTGCCGAATAACAAAATTTGCCTAAAAACACCTCTCTGTCAGTAGGGTGGTTGGTGGACCGACCCTTGCCGCCAGTGCCTAATTTTGGGCAACTCCTGGGAATTTTTCTAGGTTTCTAAATCTAACTCAACACAACTAAATCACTTCGAAAACATTGGAATTCATGCACAAATCACACTAAACATATCTTAGACTGGAAATCATCAAATAAACAACCAAATATCATGGATCTAAGCCCAACGATTATCATTTCAACTCAAATCTCAAAAACAGGGCATAAACAATATGATCTCATAATCATAATCGAACTACACCATCACACAACTTACCTGATCGTTTTCATCGCTTGATGATAGCTTTCCGAAGTTCTTCGTCTTCCTTTTTACACGCCAGTGTTTGCGAACAAAAATTCCTCTTAGTGCATGATCAAACCCAAACCGATCCCTCTCTTTTCTTCTCTTCTCTTCTCAGCCTCTCTCAACTCTCAGATCTAGATCAGTAAGGAGAATAGGGTGAGAATGGAAACCCCAAACTCTAGAGCCTCTAACCATTCTCCCACCCTTCCTACCATTTTTGTTTCCATGCACCATCAGCAGCACACTAATCGTGTGCCCAGTTTGGATTGATTGAATTTTATAATTCAGTCCACCCAAAAGTTCTAACTAATATCCATATAACCCCAAAATTCAAACACAAATAACCCAGTACGCCATAATGTTAATCAAACACACACACACACGCACACACACACACATATATTATTTCCAAAAAATTACCAAAACATTATATAAAATCAAACAATTAAATTCTGACATCTTTTAGTGGATTTAGATCCTTACAAAAACCTGGAGTTTTCGGGGAGAATTGAGGTTTAAACCCCATTCAGATGGAGAAATAATTCTTCTGATAATACATGTACCATAAGCAATTGGGCCTTTAGCCTGATTAGGCTTAGCAAGAGTGTGGGAGATTTCTACACTGCCAGTTTCCATTAACATGGCCTCATAATGTTCTCTGGTTTTACTAACAGTACCAGTAAAATTCTGGTCAAAGAGATAACGAGCCATTAGCTCCCATGGTTTATTAAACCATTGTTCATCTCCCTCATTGAGACATAGGATTGGTTGAGTGACCTTTTTATTAAGGATAAACTTCCTTAGTAGATTTATTACCAATACGATCTTTGGTTTGAGATAGAGGAGGATATTATTTGCCACTTTGAGAAGTGTATGAATGTTGTTTTGCTTTTCCGCGGGAGGAATTTCCTTCACGGGCAGGGAATTGCTTACTAATGTTGGAGAACCCTGCAAAAACTCGCGAGTAAGAAATTCAGGAAGGGAATTGGATTCTCCCTTAATATATTCAATATCAAAATCAGAATTAGAAAGTTGTGCTTGCCAACTAGCAAAAATTTGTTTAGAAACAATATTTTTAATATCTTTTTGCAAAATAGTTTTTGCGAAACTACAATCAATTCGTAAAAGAAACTTTTGATTTAATAAATCCTCTTAAAATGCTGAAATGCATTTGATAATAGAAAGAATTTCTTTTTTTACAGTAGAATAATTAACTTGGGCAGATTTCCAAGTTGTACTTGTAAAACGAATTAATTCTTCTTTTTTGGTGAGAGGATTAAATTGTTTAAGAATACCACCATATCCTAAATTGGAAGCATCAGTTTCAACAATTTTAAGCCAAGCAATATTGGCTAGAGAAAGGCAAGGTAATTGTTTTGCCTTTAATTTAATTAATCACATTGCACGGGTGTGAGCATCAGACCACGGAAGAGGATTTTTCTTTAGTCTAGAATAAAGGATTGCAGTATCAGAAGCAAAATCCTTATAATAATCAGATATGTAATTTAAACTACCCAAAAAACTTTGTAATTGGGTTTTATCTTTAATTTCTTCTGAGAATTTGAATGCAAATTCCATAGCCTTATCGATTGAGATGATTTTTCCTTCACAAATATTGTGACCAAGAAATCTAACATTAGTTTGAAAAAGTTTCATTTTTGGAGCAGATAGAACCAATCCATTTCTTTTAATAACATCTTTAAGAATTTTAAGATGTTTAAAATGTTGATCAATTGAAGTGGAAAAGATTATTATAGACAATACAAAATTGAGAGTAAGGAATGAAAATTTCATTCACGATGTTCTGAATTCAGAAAGGGTATTTTTGAAACCAAATGGCATAACATTCCATTGGTAATGGCCAAAAGGAATTGTGAAGGCAGTTTTATATCTGTCTTCAGGGTAATTTGTATTTTCCAATATCCTAATTTGGGATCAAAGTTAGAAAAGATGATTGTTGATTGTAATATATCAAGTAAATCCCTTTTTATTAGGAATAAGGTACCTAATCCATCGAAGGACATCACTAAAGGTTTGTAATTAATTGCAAGTCTTGGAGTGCCTCTTTCTTTTTCAGCAGCCTTATTGACATAAAAGGCAATAGAACTCCAAGGGGAATGAATTTTGGAAATAAGTCTTTTTTTCAAAAGATCTTGGATTTCTGATTTGCAAAGTTTTAAATAGTCAGCTTTCATCTGACTAGGTCTAGCTTTGGTAGGAATTATTAGTAATCCTAATACAACTCTAACACCTAAAACTCATAAAATAGGATTAACTAAGGGAATTAGACATTAGAATACACATCAATTTTGTGGGAATCCCTAGGAGAAACTAGAAGAAGATTAGAAGATCAGAAAATTAGAAGAACGCTAGAAGATTCAACAATGGCAGTGAACCCTACAACAACTGGTGAGTTTTCCTCTAGTGTCTCGCGTATTTGCTTCTCGTCTAATGTTATTTCATGGGGAAATTCCTTTTATAACATGCATAACCCTTCCCCACGATTATATGAATAAAATCCAAAAAGATCGCATGCAATTAATAACAATAAAATGTAATGTTAACGTTAGATCATTAGGCAGACCGAGAAACCATAATTTAATAAGCATTGTTAAAACCTAAATTATTGTGACCATCAAATTGACCAAATCACCATGCACGAGAAGCCCTAGGATGTTTAGATGAACAATCCCTGAAATTCCCTTGACCAGAAACCCTTTTTCCTGAACCGACAGACCAACCGGTGTACCAGTTAGCTTGCTGGTGGACACTCTGTGAAACCCTGGGCACAGTCATGTTCTGTCTAGCTTGCCGGTCCCACCGGTAGAGTTACACAACCCTACCGGTGTACCGACACCTTACCGGGAGACTACTGAGTGACTTCCATTACATATCAAACATCTTAGCTCAACCGGTGTGCCGGGAACCTACCGGTACCTTGCCGGTTGAGCCAAACTCTATCCTACATTGTAGCTAACCTACCGGTGTACCAACAACCCTGCCAGTAGCCTACCGATTGGCCACAGTGACTCTAAGTTGACACTTTGAGACCCTGAACACATTACATTGACAACCTAACCTATTTTTGGACTTCCTATACCTTAGAATTAACCCTCTAAACCCTCCATATAACATGAATTCCCTGTAAATCTAGTAATATGAATTACGTTATGTTGGCATGATTGGTAGACCTTTTGAACTATTGTGTGACCCATATGTATGATTGGTTAGTATTGTTGAATGGTATTGAGACTCTTGTTTGTGTGAACATCCAAAGTTAATTCCATAAGACTTATAATATGTAACTATAATATGTATAATCCCATTATCATCTCAGTTTGTGCATTAACTTATATATGTATATCTTATGTGATTATATAGTAGCTTAGTATCATGAGAATGTGCTCATATCCATGGTGATTGAATATATGTGTTGTGCCATCATTGTGTGTGAACTGCATTAATAAAACGGATTTGAATCAATCTGCATATGAAATCCCAGCTGAGAAGGCTTTTTGACCAATATCCTATTATCAAGGATACTGTCTGGACTCAAAACATGCTATACTATTATTTAGTCCAATGAGGGACTTATTATTATTTGTTTTCGCCCAAGGTGAGAGGTATGAGACTCAATATACTTATGGTAAGATGAAAGGATTGGGATAGGCCTTGTATGGGGGTCCCAATCTGAATCATAAGAGTCACTCCTTTGGTATTCGGGTAATTCACTTCTTATTGAGGTTAGTTCATATTTTTTGATGCCTTGGTTTTATTATGCTCGTGATCGCAAATAAGTTGAGGGGGGGGGGGTTGAATTGTGCCCTCTAGGTCGAAGCCCCTTAGAACTATGATACGCACATAGACTATCTTGCATTGAGAGTGGCCATGAATGTGGGGGATGGATCGATAAGACATCTTGCTCAATGTAATTGATTGGTTGAACTTATTTGAATACCATACATCATGCATACTGCATATTCATGTGATTGTTGATATTATTGTTGTTATCTTGTGTATGATACACTTGATATGATTTTCATATAAAATTAGGCATAGAGTACGAAAATATGACCATTTGATATCCTTATGATACAAACCAAAGTGAGGTTTGGATGAGAGAATATTATTGCTGTTTTTATCATATCATCACATAAGTTGACAGATTTCATTATCATATCATTATTTCCAGATTTATCATCTTTATATTATATTATATAAATTTTTGTAGTAGCATTAGGTGATGAGTAAATACCTAGATCTAAAGGTCTACTCACACGAGCTTTGGCTTATGGATATTTCATTATGTTTTTCAGGTATTAATGGTAGATATATCATAAATGAGAGCTATGGGAAAAATGGATCTAAAAGATAGAATTTAGGGAAAATTTGATGTAATAGAATTAGTTAGTTTATTTTCCAGATTTGTAAATAGGGAACATTGTAATTATTAAACTTATATTTTATTAGAATTGTTATGGATTACTTCCGCTTATGTCTTTATATTGCTTGCCACTCCCATAGGAATATAGGGTGAGAGTACGTTTTAACCATTTGGGTATCTTGCGAATCTCAATTGGTTTGGGATGTGACACATACATATGGACGTTTAATCAGTACCATTATTCAAGAACGATTATCTCTTTGCAATGAGATTTAATTACAAAAATAATTAAAGAAACAAAAATTAGCAAGTAATAGAGAAACTGATGATTTTTGTAAGCAATATGCTTATAACACCCATATTGATTATCCTAATTCAAGAAAATCAAAAAAGAAGGATCATAAATATTCTTCTAAAAGAAGACATTCTATAGTTAATTACAATTTTTTATTTAATTATAAAAAATAAATTACTAAAATACCCTTCAAGGGTTTGTATTGAACAAAGCCAAAACTAGGGTTTTTACTCCATAGTAAAAACCCTTTTCTCTTCGTCGTGCATTCCATAGCTTTCAGCCGATGAAATCTTCTCCGATTAACTGAAATGATGAAATCCTTTAATCTCTCCTTTCATTTTTCGTTTCTTCTGGTGGGGTTTTCCTTTAATCCCTTTAATTATTTTTTTAATCTCTCTAGCGAATTGAACAACGAGTTCTATTCTTATTTTCACAGCGAGTTTTGTTCCTAAAAAGAAACCAAAAAATGGCGCTCTGGCATTTTTGAAAGGGAATTATTTGGACGGGGGGGTGGGGGGGGGGTCGACCAAGCTGATTTGGAAGACCCATACCCCTTCCAAGATTACATTGTTCTTATGGACTGCTGCTAAGGAAAAAATCCTCACAATTTCCCACCTCAAAAGTAGGAATTGGTCAATTTGGAATAGATGTTGCATGTGCAAATCAGAGGCTGAATCAGTAGCACATATGTTAGTTCATTGCAGAATGACTGATCAGGTATGGAGATGATTGGTGGGTAAATTCAGGTTGTATTGGGTAACACCTTGTCATTTTGTAGAGGTCTTGAATATTTGGGGGTGGAAGGGTGGGAGGAACAACAAGGCTATAGTGGGGAATCTGTGTCCAATGGCAATCTGTTGGGCAATTTGGAAGGAGTAGAATGCAAGGATCTCTTTGAGGGCAAGGAGAATAGCATCAGCAGCCTCAAATTCAAGGTCCAATCTATCCTGGTACCTCAAATTCAAGGTCCTGTCTATCCTGTTTTCTTGGGTAATTAACCTCCCAGAGTTCAAGGATGCATCATTCGGTAGGTTTGTACAGGACTGGGAAATGGGTTTTCTTATCTTGTGAGGTGGGGTCAATTTCGATCAGTAGTTAGGTTTGGACCCATGTTTGATTTTTCAGGTAGGCTTATATGCATATATCGTGTACCGAGGTTGAATAAGTATACTTGCACTTATTGATATATCTTTGTATGTTGTTTAGTCTGATTAATTAAATTATTAATATGATAAACATTTACCTATTAAAAAAATCCTCAATAGGTCCAGATAAGACATGAAAAATGGCCCCGGTATGATCTGAAAACATTTTGTCCGATACCAAAAGGGCCAGGATTCCCCCATCCTAGGATTGGTTTCACATCAACCATTACCAATTCAAACAGAAGCAATGGAAAGAGATGAAATGTAGGATGATGAAAAAGCCACAGAATTCCAATATCTTATCAAGTCAAAAATACCAATGCCTCTAGACAGATTGGAAGCAATTGCCTAGTGAACTAGCATAATAATCACTTTCTCAATAATCACTGCAACACTAGACTTCCTATTCTAAATAATGTGCTTGTTTCTCTTCCTAGATGGACCATAAGATGGCATGACACATATGAGGAATCTCTGTATGTCCCCTAACCCAAGCACACTCCACCAAAACAGCTTTTTAGCAATGAAACCCGACATCACCCAAGCAAACTCAAATGGCTGAAGGAGTTTGTGGTGCAAAGTCATTAATTTGACAATGAGTTGTCTCTTTCTATATAGAGACAAGCAAACTCAAACTGTTTTGAAAGAGACAATTTGCGACGCAAAGTCATTAACAGCAAATATGGATCCCATGATAATAATGGATTGGATCATGGGATATTAATCCCATATGGAGGGTGTCTGGGTCTGGAATATGGAAAGCGGTTACTAACCTAGCTCCATCTTTTTATCCTCACCTCCGCTTTTGTGTAGAGTCGGGTTTTAGGGTACGTTTCTGGCTTGATCTTTGGTGGCAAGAGGGTATTTTGGCCAGTTTATTTTCCCGTCTTTTCAGATTAGCCACCTTCAGGGATGCTTTGGTGGCTGATATATTATTATGGGCACCTCCAAGATTAGTTTGGAACCTTCACTTTAGACGAAACCACAGGCCTGCAGATGTTGATGAGTTATCTTCTATACTTGAGTCCCTGGAACCTTCATAAAGGGATCTTTTCTTCCCGCTCTTTTTTTCCACTTTTTGCGGTCAGACTTCATATCCCTAATTCCCTATGCTCTGTTCAAGTACTCGTGGAGGTCAGTGATCCCCCCTAAAGTTAGGGCTTTCATTTGGTTAGTGATACTCAAAAGGATTAATACGCAAGATATTCTTCAGTCGAGAAGGAAATACCTCTTTATTTCCCCACAGATGTGTTTTATGTGCATGAGAAAGTGAGGTGACATTTGATCATCTGTTCGTTCATTATGGCATAGCTAGGGAGATTTGGACCACTTTTTTACTCTTGGTGGATACCCTATTTGTGCTGCCACATGATATTCAATCTCTGTTGGAACAGTGGAGGTTTCCTTGGTTGGCTAAGAGTGAGAGATTGTTGTATAGAGCCCTTTTTTCTCTGTTCTTTGGTCCATTTGGATGGAAAGGAAAAGAAGAATCTTTGAAGGAACATCTTCCAGTACCCAGACGATCATAGAGACTGTCCCTCTTGGCTGCATCATGGGTGAGTAGAGAGGTTCTGACGTCGGTGGTGATTAGAGAATGAAGATCAGTACTATTACTTTGTACAACATCGATTGAGGTTCGGATGAGTTAGTCTCCCCCTTGTATGGGGATAGTCAAGCTCAATTTTGATGGTTCTTCTTTAGGGAAGCTGAGGCCATCTAGGACAGGGGGTTTCTTTAGGGACCATACAGGGAGTAAATCGCATGGGTTCTTTGGCCCAAAATGAAGCCAAAGAGGATCTGAACCATACTCTCTCTCATGGAAGAGACCTTTTGGCGTCAGAAATCAGGTATTCAATGGCTTAAAGAAGGTGACAAGAACACCTGATTTTTCCATGGATGTTCCAGTACCCAGATGATCATAGAGACTATCCCTCTTGGCTGCATCATGGGAGAGTAGAGAGGTTCTGACGGCGGTGGTGATTAGAGACTAGAGATCAATAGTATTATTTCGTACAACATCGATAGAGGTTTGGATGAGTTGGTCTGCTCCTTGTGTGGGGCTAGTGAAGCTCAATTTTGATGGTTCTTCTTTAGGGAAGCTGAGGCCATCTAGGATAGAGGGTCTTTAGGGACCATACAGAGTAAATCGCATGGGTTCTTTGGCCAAATTGGGGAGGGAAATGCCATGAGAGGAGAGCTTCTAGCATTGGTTACAGGTGTTAGAGAGGCAAGGGGTCAAGGATTTCAAAACCTAGTAGTGAAGGAGGGATTCAGTCGTTGTTATATTATGGATGAGGGACAGGAGGTGTTAGTCGTGGAGACTATCACATATTTTTCTTTTGGCACTCTCTGTAGTGGATGGGATGAATATCTCATTCTCTCATGTACTTAGAAGTGCTAATGGGATGACAGACAGATTGGCTAAAGAGGGGGCAAGTAGGGAGTCATTTTCAGGTGGTACCATTCCCGCCGAGTTACTAGAGGAACTGTGAGACTTATATATGTAGAGCTTATTTGTACTTGTTATGTAATGCCACAATGCTGTTATTTTTGCTTCTTTCCTTTTAATCCTTTATTTTTGTTTTTCCTTTGGTTGACCACTATTGTGTGGTCTTCTTGTACTGTACATTCTTTCCTCATAATATATTCTTCATTAATCATCATAAAAAAAAAATGACCCCAAAAATTACAAGAAATATCATAACGAAAAAAAAAATGAGTTTGTCATCTCTCCTTGCTTCATACACATGATGCAAACTTAAGGAGAGATAAGGTGGAGCATTTCCCCCTCTTCTAGAGAACATCATTAATATTGATCTCTTTTAAGAATAGTGAACCAAATCTCAAATCAGGCTCATTCGGATCAATAAGGACATCTTTCAAAAAAAAAGGCTAGTTCAATTAAATCTGCCAGTCTAGGATCCCATAAAAAGATAGATTCCATCTAGGCAATTCAAGGTCCACAAAAGGATATTTGCCTCAAATGAATTGTTATTATCGGAGAGATAAAAGAGAGATAAAAGTTTCCGCTGTAATAGGATACCCCTAGCAGCACCACAAAGATAAGAGGTCCAAGTCTTGAATCAAGCTCATTAGGATAAATAACTTTTTTCAAAAACTCCACCCCCCACACACAAAAAGGGAGGAGGTGGGGGGAAATTGGACCAAATTTGTTGGTCTAAGATCCCCTAAAAATGGTAGAGTCCATTGTAGGCTGTTCAAGGACCACAAAAGGATATCCACCGGCGATAAATTCTTATAAACGGAAGGATGTAAGAGACAAGGGAATTTCACCTACAATAGGATGTTCCCCACCCCCCCTCCCCCCCCCCAAAAAAAAAAGCAAATGTCTTTCTAGAAGTATACAAGAATAGGATGTAAAAGAAGCAAATAATAGAGTAAGACCAATGATATGTTTGCAAAGGCATGCTCGTCACTAGATCACTTATTGTTATTGGCATTCCAACCATTCTGAAGAATTCCATACTTGCTTTTGATGACAACATGCCAAAGGCTTGCATTTGCAAGGCTGAACATCTAAGGCCATTTTCAAAAAAGTCTAGTTTCAAGCCAAAGTATTTCCCAAATTAAGATCACCCTTTCCCTTTCTACAAACCAACCCCCACTTCACCAAGTGATCCTTCATCTCAAGATCCCACTTCCACGGGAAATTCATATAAAACTTCTCTATTCGATTATTAATCCTACCTACTCGAGATATTGAAGAGTGATAGTAAGGATGCACGAAAGTTAGCCAAACAAGCTCTAATCAAGGTGATCCTCCCCTAAAGAGAGATAGTTCATTCCACTTTCATTCGACACGTCTCATATCAATTCTTTCCACATTAGGATCCCAAAAAACCTCTATGGGAATTATCACCTATTCGGAGGCCAAGTGGCTTAACCATCCAATTGTCAACTTACAACCTAAAGACTCACCTATAGGTTGCGAAAGCAGAAAATAACATTGACACTTGCGATGGAGCTCTTCCAAAGATTCACACTGAGCCTAGGTGAGCAAAGTAGCACAAAATACATTTTACCCCAAGGACATTCACTCTTTTTTTTTTTTTTTTGATGATTAACAACATTTCATTAATCATCAAAGTGAAAGTATATACAAAGAAAAACCAAAAAAAGCAACATCACGAACTGTGATACAAAAATAAAGGCAAAAACTGCAATGTTAGACTAGTAAAAAACCTCCAAAAAACCACAAACTATGAAAAACAAAAGATGCAAATAGCACCACCATTATCCCCTACTCACTCTAGAAACCTCGAAAAATCCTCACTAGGAGACCCCGAAATAAAAGTATCTCTCACAAACCCTATTCTGGCGCACGCATCTGCCTCAGTATTAGCAGATCTGAGAACATGACAAAAAGATATCCGTAATTTGTGGCTCAAGAATCTCGCCAATCGTACAAGATGCACAAATCGCCAAGGGTAAAGAGCATTTGAAGACATCCAGGAAATCACCGAATATGAATCCCCCTCTACCTGGATGTCGTCCAAATTCAGCTTCCTCACCTCCCTCAAACTAGCAATCAAAGTGCTAACTTCAGCAGTCGTTGAATCTGCGATCCCAATCGGCCCTGAAAAAGCATGAAAAACCACCCCGTCTAACGTCCTGAAAACTCCTTCAATACCAAAAGAACTTGGATTAAGCAAGGAAGATCTATCAAAATTAAGTTTAATGAGCTCACTATCTTGAGCTTGCCAAACCACATTATGACAAACTCGTCCTAATGAAGTTAAATAAAATAGTACTCCACTACCTAACAATCTAGTCCATACAAAAATCCCTAAACTCCGATCGAATCATTGCCTATGAGGCCACCATCCGAGAAATAGTATCAATAATCCAAGACAGAGACTGTTGTACATCCTCAAATATACGCCTATTCCTTTCCCCCACAAATAGCCCACAGACCACAGTATCGCAAAAAAGAGAGAATCCAACAAAATCTTCCCTTGCTAACTTAGACCACGAAATCCCCACTGAGAAAATAAATCAACAATGCTTTCCAGTATCACCCAATCCATATCCATAATTTGAAGAAAATGCAACCAAATATGCCTGGCAAAGATACAATGAAGGAACAAGTGGTCAACAGATTCCCCATGTTTCCTACACATGAAACAAATACGAGGAGATAAAACCAGATCCCCCCTCCTTTTTTGCAATAAATCGCTCGTTTTAATCCTATAGAGGATGGCAGTCCAAACAAAAATCCTAACTCTAGGAGGAACCTTGGGTTTCCACAGCCTGGAAGGAGAGAAAGGTGGATCAATATTAGACTCTCAAACCAAGATAGCAAAAAAAAAATTGGTAGAGAAAATCCTATTAGGTTCCGAAGACCGAATCCCAACATCCGAAGTACGGGGATCAATGAAAAAAAAATTCAGAACATCAAAAAGAGACACTAACTCCCCCAATTCAACATCCCTAAGATCTCTTCTGAACTCAAGATTCCAGGCATGCACAGAAGAAGACCAAGAAAGAACATCAAAAACCACCGAACTCCTATTACGCACCACTAGGAACAATCTGGAAAACCTGACTTTGAAAATGGATTCACCCCACCACAAATCATACCAAAACCTAACTTGGATACCATTCCCCACCCCAAACCTCAGCAATGGATAGAAAGAGGAAGCAAGAGCAGATATAGCCTTCCAAGGGCTATGACTAAAAATTCTTGCAATTTGGCAAATTTCCCCTACAGTAGCCCCTATTCCGTGTTTGTTAACGATTGCCTTGTACCATAAAGCATTAGAATCAATGTAAAATTGCCAAAGTCATTTACCAAACAAAGCCGAATTTCGAGTTCAAATATTTCCCAAATTTAAGCCACCGGCTGCTTTGTTCCTACAACCGTTTCCCATTTAACCAAATGATCTTTCTTTTGATCCCCCCCTCCCACAGGAAATCTCTCTGAACTTTTTCCATAGCCTTAATGAATTTCACCGGAGCCCGATATAATGAAATGAAGTAAATAGGTCAATTGGTCAAAGGAGATTGGATGAGGGTAACTCTACCACCCAAAGAAGGGCAATTCCTCAACCAATACGCCAAATGTTTCTCTAAGCTTTCAACCACGGGCGACCAAAAAGACCAAGTCCTAGGAGAATCCCCCACAGCTAATCCAAGGTATCTAATAGGCAACTCCATCACCCCTCAACCTAGAACATCAGCAAATTACTGAATCCTGCCTTGCTCCACATGAAAACCCGAGATGGTAGATTTTTCCAAACTAATTTTAAGACATGAAACCATCTCAAAGCATCTCAAAATTGACTTAACTCAATACGCTTGCTCCTCCACAGCTTCAAAGAAAATAATTATATCATCAGCATATTGAAGATGAGAAACTTGAACCCTCTCTCTCCCAACAGAGAAGCCGTTAATGAGCCACATATCTTCAGCTTGAGTAAAACATTTGCTAAGCACATTCCCTACCAACGTAAAAAGGAAAGGTGATAAAGGATTCCCCTATCTGAGACCTCTAGACGACTCAAAATGCTTATGCACACTCCCATTGACTAAGGAGAAGGAAACCATTGAAATGCAACCCCCAATCCATTTCCTTCATCTATCCCCAAACCCCTTCCATCAAAGAACCGAATCCACAAACCCCCACTCCACTCTATCATAAGCTTTCCTCCAATCCAACTTACACATAATACCCTGCAAGCCACTCCTAGTCCTTTCCTCAACCACCTCATTAGCCACAAGAAAACTATCCAAGATCTATCTCCCTGCAATAAAGGTTGACTGATTATACGTCTGGAATCCTTAAGTTCACTAGCCCCGGCCATTTAGCAATCAACACAAGAAAGGTTTCATTTGTAATTTTATTGACTATCCCATTCAAATGAAACTCCCTAAACATCTCCATCACATCCACCTTGATAGTATCCCACGTAGCTTGATAAAAAGCCATAGTGAACCCATCAAGACCCGGAGTCTTATCCCTATCCATACCCATGACAGCCCCCTTCACCTCCTCTTCCTCGAAAGCTCTCTCCAACCATAAGGATTGATCAGTGGACATGATAACACCCGGAATGTTTCTCAAATCAAACTTAAGATTCTGCTCCGAAGAATAAAGACTAACATAAAAATCTCTTAAAGCCTCAGAAATACCCCCGAATCCTCAATCCTCTCCCCATTAACTAACAAACTTTTAATGATAATAGATTTACTCTTCCCATTTTCCATTTTATGAAAAACTTTTGTGTTACCATCCCCTTCCTTAATCCATGATATCCTCGATTTTTGTCTCCAACTAATTTCTTTCTGTTTCAAAATTAGATCTAGCTCCTCCCTCCTAATATTCTGCTTCTCTTTGTCATCCCCTGAAAGATTTCCAATCTGTTCCAAATTATCGAAGCCCTCTCTTTATTCCACCCTTTGCTCTTCTCCTTCAAGAATTTTAAAGATCTTATCAACAAAAACCTAGGTTTGTCATTCAACCTCACTATCCTTTCCATCCACCAACTTCTAACTTCCTCAATAAAATTACCATGAGTGAGCCACATACTTTCAAACCTAAACAGAGATGGACCCCTAGAATTCTCCTCCAAAGACAAAAAAAGATAGGCCAATGATCCGAAGTCAGTCTTGGAAGAAGACTTAGCATAATAGATAGGAAATGATCATCCCAAACCACCGAAGCCAAACATCTATCTAGTCTGCAGCAAACTGCATTCTCTTGAAGGTTTGACCACGTAAATTGACCGCCAACTAAAGGATAATCCACCAAAGCCATATCTTGGATCAGGGAAGAAAACCTCCTCATACTACAGGGACCCTAGAAACTCTATTCCTTTCCACCCCCGATTTGACAACATTAAAGTCACCAAGAATACACCAAGGTTTAGAGATACGCCCATAAAAGGCCCTAATCTCATCCCAAAAAGCCTCCCTATCTCTATATGAATTAGGTCCATAAACACCTGTCAATTGCCACTCAAAGCCATCCTCCAAATTTCTAAAGGCTACAGATAAACAATAAACATCCCCACCATCCACCTTATCAATGTCCCACATAATCAAAATACCACCTGAGGCACCCAAAGATGGAAGACAAACCCATCTCCTATTCTGGGTCCCCCACATTTTACGCATCATACCTCTTACAATGGATTGTTTCTTAGTTTCCTGAATTATCATCACCAACGGCTTGAATTTCCTACACATTTCCTTGATAACCCTCTTTTTTCCTGCTCCTCCCAGACCCCTAATATTCCAGCTAATAATTCTCATTAAACACCTAGAGACGAAACCCTTAGCACTCTAGAATTACTACCCCTCCTCTGATATTGAAGGTTCCATTCAAGGTTACAAAGTTCTCTAGCCATGGGAGAAGGACACCTAATAGGACCCTCTCGACTGATCCTAAATCGAGACACCACTTCAGGCATACCAATCAAAACACCATTAATATCTGAAGCTTCCAATCTAAAAAGATTGGCAATGTCCTCCACCCCCACCCAATCTTCAACACAAGACTCGGTAAAATTCTTCGAACTGCCCACCTCAGTAACAACAATAAGAAACACCTCCTTCCCTTCCAATCTAAAAGAACTGTCCCCACCCACCCCAAAACCATATCCTTCAGCCCCCATATTTAAAATATTCGAACTCAAATTCAGCAATGCAGAAGTTCCTTCTTTTAATGACATAACATTAGTATCCAAGCTCAAAGTACCTGAGAAAAGGCAAAAAGGAAAAGACGCAAGTGAAAAATACAAATTATTAAAACCAAAACTAAAATTCATACCTCTGTTTGGCCAACCCAATCTAACTTCCTCTACAAAGGGGCTAAAAAACACAGTATCAACAGATCTCGAAGGACCACAAAAGGCGCAATCGTAAATGGGAATCCCAGACCGGAAAAATTGTGCATCCACTCTAAACGAGTAAAACATGTTAGCAAAGGGAGAAATCTGTTCATCTGTTACTTCTGACCTGTGAGAAAAGCATAGAGAATCTGCTGAGATATCTTGAACACCCACTGACTCTCTGACTGAATCTCGAACACCACCTCTTGCACAATTTTCATCTCATACCCAGCACAAATTAGATCTGAAACTAAATCTTCAACCGGACTTTGAGGTTCCAACTCAGCATTAACCAGCAACTTACTAAAATCGGAAACCAGAAAGGACGATGAATCTTCATCATCAGCTGTTTCCAACTTCTTCCCACAACCACCCTCACCGTCGGTACAGCACCCTTTAGTCTGATGCAAGCCAGACGAAGAAATCAAAGATGCGAGTTCAGCAAATTTCAAATCAAACTCCCCAACCTTCATTTGGTTGTAAGTAATGGTCTGAAGCATCATATCCATTCTTCAATTAATATTTTCCAACTGAGGAAAAATGTCTCTGCTAGAAGAAGAATCGAGAAGGAACAGCAAAAGGGCTGGGATCAACCCAAGGCACCCCCTTTGATCCCCCAGAATACACAACAGGCCCATCACCCAGGCTCAAACAAATGGTTGAATCCTTCTCAAAAATACGAGCATGGCACGAACTAACCAACCTTTGACTACTAGGCCGAAAACACTCTAACCGGGCTAGGACTCGAGGGTCTATTAGTAAGGCCAAACCACATATTAGATCGAGATCTAACTTTTTTTTTTTTTTTATCAATAACGATTTTTATTAATGAGAGAACGGAGAAAAGAGTACAGAGAAGAAGAACAAGTAAAAGGAAAAGAAAATAACAAACATAAAGTAAGCCCCAGAGGGGACTACAAAAAGGCCACAGACTCCCAGCTCCTCAACATATCAATCCAAGAGACATCTTTAAACTCAAGCATATAACAAACCCATGATACTGTCAAAACCATGATGGAATCAATAATCTCCTCCAACCTCTTGCCTTTATCTTCGAAGATTCTCTTATTTCTTTCGTTCCAAATCCCCCATAAAACCGCAAAAAATAGAGCTCTATACATAATCTTCCCCCGAGAACCAAGCCCCTGAAACTGCCACTGAGATAGCAAATCACGCACTGTACAAGGGCCAATCCACACAACACCTATGGAAGATGTAAAGAATCTCCAAACCTGATCCGCAACAAAACAACCCAAGAAAAGATGATTCACAGATTCCCCATGGGCCATACACAAAGGGCAGACCAGTGGAGAAAGTGTCATATACGGCCTCCTCTTCTGAAGGATATCCACAATGTTAATACAATTGTGCAGGACAGTCCATACAAAAGCTTTCGCCCTAGGAGGAACTTAGCTCCCCAGAGCAAGGATGGGGAGAAAGGAGGAGGCGACGAAGGACCTAAGGCCATCAAAGACTAACAAAACAACTTAGTAGAAAAAATTCCATTAGGCTCAAGACACCAAACCCTAGAATCTAAAAGATTATCGGAAATGACAACGTTCCTAAGAAACTCAAGCAACAACAAAAGCTCATCAAAGGTCGCCCCAATTGGGTCCCTACGAAACAGGAGATTCCAAGAAAGCCCAGAAGTGGTCCAACTAATGGTATCATAAACCAGAGAGTCCTTATTAGTGCAAATAGAGAAGATCCTGGGAAAGCGAATGGCTAGGGGAGAATCCCCACACCAGAGATCAGACCAAAAACGGACTGAGGTACCCGACCCAACTGGGAATCTCACAACCCTACTGAAGTAAAGGAACAGATCAGAGATGGCCCGCCACGGACTTGCCGACCTGATTTTAGCATTCTGATTGATATCTCACCCGTTATTGTTTACACCATATTTGCTGACAATGATGGACCTCCAGAGAGCCTCTTTTTCAACATTGAACCTCCATAGCCACTTTTCAAGCAAAGCACGGTTCCTGATTTGAATATTACTCAGGTTGAGACCCCCTCCTCTTTTCTCTTACACACAATCTCCCAATTCACCAGGTGATCCTTCTTCTTAACACCCTCATCCCAGAAAAAAATCCCTCTAGAGTTTTTCAATCCTTTTACTAACCAAAACCGGCATCCTAAAAATCGACATGTAATACGTAGGGATACTCCCTAAAGACGCCTGGATCAATGTGATACGACCCCCTAAGGACAGATAATTCATTTTCCATGTGGCCAATCTCTGTTCCATCTTTTCTATAACCGCGTTCCAAAATTGAGTCCCCCTATGCTTTCCGTTTACAGAGAGACCCAAGTACTTTGTAGGCCACTCCCCCCTACTGCAACCCAAGAACCTAGCACCCTCCTGGAGAAAGTCATCATCCACATAAATGCCAAAAAGACTGCTTTTGTCCATATTAACTTTCAAACCAGAAGTCATCTCAAAGATTCAAAGGGTACACTTAGTTCAAAAAAGATTCTCTCGAAGCTTCCAGAAAAAGCAAGGTATCATCGGCAAATTGTAAATGTGACATTTCAACTTTATCCGACCCGACCTTAAACCCACGAATCATGCCAAGATCCTCAGCCCTTTTAAGAAGACAACTCAAAACATCACTAACCAAAGTAAAGAGAAATGGCAACAATGGGTCCCCCTGTCTAAGCCCCCTAGATGAAGGGAACAGACTAGAAATCCCACCATTAAGGCAAACAGAGAACTACACATTACTTACACATCCTCTCACCCATTTACACCACTTATCTGAGAATCCTTTCCATTTAAGCACGTTTACTAAAAAAACCCACTCCACCCTATCGTAAGCTTTCTCCAAGTCCAGCTTGAAAACCAAGCAAGGAGTCTTCAATCTAGTGCATTCCTCGACGCATTCGTTCGCTATTAGGATACTATCCAAAATTTGTCTGCCATTGATGAAAGCACTTTGATTCTTGGACACCACGTGACCAACCACCAATTTCAGCCTATTAGCAAGGACTTTAGAGACAATCTTATACACACTAGAGACAAGGCTGATGGGCCTAAAATCCTTCACTCTCAAGGCTCCTTTGATTT
>JAUPMG010277664.1:0-11406 GCA_031762675.1 Pachysandra terminalis | reverse complement strand
TAGTCGTTGCATCACCACAATTGTAGCAGTTCTTTGTGGATCTTTTCTATGTAATAATGTCCATTTAATTCTTTCCTTTGTATTGTAATTCTTTCCTTGTATATTTAGCTAATACCGTGTATATATACTGGGAAATCATATCAATGAAGTAGTAGTCATTTTTATAATCTTCTCTAAATCTCTTTAGAGAAGATTCTAGAGCCAAGAAACCTTAGCAGCGGCGGACGCAACAGAGTAGACCTCAGCCTCAGTGGATGAACGTGCAACAATCTGTTGCTTCTTCGAACACCATGACACCAGATACCACCAAGATAAATAATAAATGTAGAGACGGAGGTGTAGTCATCCTGGTTTCTAGCCCAGTCGACATCGGAGTAGGCGACTACATTTAAATCAGCATGGCGTCAAGGATGAAGACCATAGTAGATGGTATGCTGAGATACCGTAAGAGCCGTTTGGTTGTCGTCCAATGGAGATGAGAGGGAGAATGCATAAATTGGGTCAATTTGTTCATCGAATAAGCAATGTCGGGGTGTGTTAAGGAGAGGTATTGGAGAGCTCCGATTGTAGTTCGATATTGAGTAGCATCGGTTGAGGGGTTACCATCGTTTAGAACTAGCTTGGTAGAGGTGGACATGGGTGTACTAGCATCTTTTCCCCTTCCATTTTGAACCACTCAAGTAAATCCCTAACTTATTTGTGTTGGGATAGACAAAAACCTTGGCGAGTGGGTGTGACTTCAACACCAAGAAAAAATGGAGATCCCCAAGATCCTTGATGGAAATGTTTTGAGAGAGAGCCGTGATGAACTCGGTGATAAACCTGTGAGAGTTACCTGTAACAAGGAGATCGTCAACGTAAACGAGAAAATAAGCAATAACTACGTGGTGAAGATAGATAAATAGTGACGTATCAGTTTTGGAGTTGGTGAACAAAGGATTTCAACTCTTGATACCATGCCCACGGAGCCTGTTTAAGACCGTAAAGGGCTTTATGAAGCTGACAAACATGTGAGGAACAAGATTGGTCTACAAAGCCCAGGGGTTGAGCCATATACACCTCCTCAGATAGTCTACCATGTAAAAATGCATTATTCACATCTAACTGATGGACCCGCCACCCATTGTGGATAGTAATAGAGAGAACCAGGAGGATGGTGGTTGGTTTGACCACAGGACTAAATGTGTCGTGAAAATCGACACCGGGACACTGATGAAATCCCTTGGCAACAAGGTGAGCCTTGTATCGGGCAATGCTACCATCGACGTTACTTTTGATCCTGAATACCCACTTACAGCCAATCACATTCTGACCCGATTGGGACGGGTGAGATTCCAAGTACTCTTCCGTAGAAGGGCATTGAATTCATCACACATAGTAGTCCTCCATAGACAGTCTTTGAGGGCTTGAGAAGCACAGGTGGGTTCAAGAGAATCGGGGATAGGATGCTTGGTGGTGAGGTTAATTATTTTGGGCTGAAAATTTTGATTTTTGGAGCTGGTTTGCATGGTGTGTTGGTTGAGGTCTGAAGGTGGTTGGTGAATATGAGGAATTTTGGTGAGATCTTGTGAATCGGATTGAGTGGACATGTCACACGGATGCATAGGAGACGGAGGTGACGTGGTTGAATCTGCCAAATTAAGGTCCACAAGGAGCGGCACAGTGGAGGCACTAGTCTTGGTCATTGACGGGTGGGATAAGGAGTGTGCGGTGGTAGGAACACGTGGGAAGCCGTGGTCCACTCTGAAAATTCATTTAAGGAAAGATTTTCCTTATTTGGAAGAGAAGAGGAAAATGGGAAATGATCCTCAATAAATTCAACATGCCCAGAAATGAAAATTTTGTTTCCAATTTGATCATAGCATTTATATGCATTATGGACTTTGGAATATCCAAGGAAAGTGCACGGCTTAGATCGTGATTCCAATTTATGACGAGTGTAAGGGCGTCACCAAGGGTAACAGAGACATCCAAACACTCTTAATTTGGAATAATTGGGAACAGTTTGAAAAAGACTTTCAAAGGTGATTTATACTGTGAAATTGGAGTGGGTAAATGATTAATCAAATAAACAGCAGCTTGGAAAGCATGTGACCATAAAGAAAGAGGAAGGGAGACTTTGTGTAGCAAAGAGAGTCCAGTTTCAACAATATGTTGGTGGCGGCGTTCAGTGGAAGCAATATCTTGTGGGGTGTAGGGTGGAGACACAAGGTGTTGAATGCCATGAGACTCAACAAGACTTCAAACCTTGGTATTCACCCCCACTATCAGAATAAATTGTGACAGTTGGGGTTTTGAAAAACATTTCCACCATAAGCTTAAATTTTGAAAATAATGAGAAAACATCAGATTTCTTTGCCATAGGAAAAAGCCATGAATACTTAGTAAAGTGGTCAACAAATAAAACATAAAAGGAAAATCCATCCTGTGATTTTACGGGAGAGGCTACATCAATGTAAGGAAGATCCAATCGATCACAACTCTGAAGAGTAGAGACACCAACAGTAATCTATGACTCTTGTTACATAAATATGAATCACAAACGACACGAAACTTAGGATGACTTTAGGACATTGGGAGAGTTTTATTAGACATCAGAAATTGAAGAATTTTCGCAGACGGATGACCAAGTCTATTGTGTCAGTGTTCAGGCGATGCTTTAAGCCTAACACATGCTCGTTTGGTTGCCGACGCCGCTCCCAATATGACAGGCCATTCGTACACGTTATTTTGACTCCTTCCATGCGCGAGAGTTGCCACCGTTGTTAGATCCTTCACAATAAAATGAGATGGAAAAAATCAATGGATGTTTTATTGGAGGTGCAAAATTGTGAAATAGAAATCAAGTTTTGTTGCATTTTGGGTACACAAAGAACGTTAGATAAAGTAAAGGAAGTAGACGGTGAAGTGAGAGTAAAGGAGCCAGTATGTGTGATAGAGAGTCTTGTACCGTCGCCGATGACTATGTCATCGGGTCCTTCATATGGTTGGCGCAGTGAGAGATTACTCAGATCGGTTAATGTGATGAGAAGTAGCTGAGTCCATGAGCCAATTAGGGGAAGAGCCAGCCCCGGTTGTTGTGTGATTCGCGGTTGGAGTATTGCTATTGTCTCACAACAATATTTTCTTCGCCTGGTAGCATTGACGGACGGCATGTCCCCTTTTTCACAAAATTGGTAGACGATATCAGGATTCTTGCCTCCATTGTTGTTGAAATTTCTAGATTTGTTGTTGAAATTTTGCTCACAATTTTTCTGAAAATTATTGTTTCCTTGACGCCGATTCTGAATCTGATCATTTCCTTTCCGGTTGTTGCTATTGTTGCCACTTTTGTTGTTGTTGAACTGGATTGCTTTAGCAGTGATGGAGGCGGACTGGCTCTCTTCTCGTTCGAGGAACGACTTGTAATCCATGAGTTTGTCGTATAACGAGATGACCGAGTCTCGGTCACGGATGGCTGCTGTGATTTCTTTGAAGTCTGACCTGAGACCGTTGAGTGTGTGCGTCACTAGATTCAAGTTGTCGAGTGGGGCTTCTGCAAGTGCAAGTTCATCAGCAACACTCTTGATGGAGCGGAGATAATCAGCGGCTGGATTTAAGCACCGAGACATCTTCATAAGACATTCTTTGAGCCCCATGATTCGAGTGCATGAACGATTGGTGTACATGCTTTCAAGCTTAGACCACGCTTATGCTGAGGTCTGCGCAGATGACACTAGAGGAACAATTGACGGATCGAGCGACCCGGTGATTGCTAGAAACAACTTGTCTTGATGCATCCAAAAGGTGAATGCGGGATTGGGTGTCGTTTTTCCCTTCTCCTCGACAATCGGTAACTGACATGGGTTGGTGTCGTTGATGTAGCCGAGAAGATCATAGCCATAGAGTAAGGTTTGAACTAACAACCACAAGATGTTTGGGAAGTGTTTGAGTTTCAAACATGGATTGAACCAGAGGTCCGGTGAAAGTTGATGTTGAGCTTTCGGTGGCCATTTGAGAAGCGAAAGGATAGAAGCTTGGATTGTTTTTTACTCGTAGGAGCACAAAGGCTCTGATACCATAAAGAGATTTAGAGAAAATTATAAAAATAGCTACTACTTCATTGATATGATTTCCTAGTTATATCAAGGTTTTAAATTTCGATTTCGCTAGATATTTTGTCAAGGGGGGCATGGCAAAATTTCGCTATATTTCGCCGGAATTTCGGCAAAATGGGAAAACATCACCATTTCCCCCTTGGAGAAATGGCGACATTTCGGCGACATGCCACCGAAATTTAAAACCATGGTATATATACACGGTATTAGCTGAATATACAAGGAAAGAAATACCATACAAGGGAAATAATTAAATGGACATTATTACATAGAATAGATCCGCAAAGAACTGCTACAATTGTGGTGATGCAACGACTAAGGAGAGGTTGGAGCCATGATTGTTGGAGAGATGATTTTATTTCCTAATACTCGAAAGTTCTAGAAAAGTGTTCAAAGGACAATGACGAAAAGTATGACAAAGACCCTATGCTTAAGGTTGATAAACAACCATGTGAAATTACTCTTTTACACCTGTCTCTTGAATGCCATCGATAGAAAAGATGGCTGGATCATAAGTACTTTCGAAGTCGGATTGGCCAATACAACTCGAGATTGGCTCGGGACGAGTCATGACCAGATTGTCTGATCTAGACAATCTGATTCAGTTTTGGACAAGTCAGATCGGACGATCAATATGGATCGTCCGATACCCCTCTTAAACTTTATGATTTAAGAAAATAAAATTGAGCCATGTTTGGATTGGTGATCCAACCCGGTATCGGACCGGGACGATCCCCGATCCGATACAGAGTTTAAACACTATTTACAATAACACATAAGTTAAAAAGTGTTGGTTTTAATTCTTTTGTTGGGATTAGTTTGGACCAGGAGGACATGCCTATGTTTATCTTTGTTATGGTCTCCATACGATGCTTAATATTGTAGCAGACAAAGGAGTTGGTGCTGCAGTCCTAATACGTTCTTGTGCTCCCGTCAGCCGTAATGTCTTGCATCTATGCCAACATTTACCTAATGCATTGCATGACAATTATGATCCAAGCTACATGTTATTTATCTATTTATTTTTGGTGACGTGGAACCCCCGACCCCACTTAGTGAAGTCAGTGTAATATGACCCTACCCAAAAGGACCATATATTAGGTAAGCCCGGGGACTCGAACATGGGATCTCCAGTTCCTGAGCTGAAGAGCCTACCAGGTGAGCTAACCTGTGCTACATGTTGTGTATGGAACTTTTGAATTTGTTCTCTGTAACTCATATATGAAAATGAGAATAAGGTGCCTTATCATACATTTACTTGCTTTGAGATTTCTCTAGCAGATGCCTTTTTTTTTTCTTTTTATGGAAGATAAATTCTAAGTAGGATGTTACAAGTAAAAAACCAAATAAAACAACTCAATACTAATGTATGATAAATCAATATGTGGTATGTAAGTAGGCAAGAGGTTTTGTGGTCAACAGATTTAGTTTCCAGGTGAAGAATGGATTTGTACCAGATGGAGGAGAATCCATCCATGTATCATTGATCTGATAGGAAAATCTCCGAGGCTATATTTAGTTTATTGGAAAACGTTAGAAAGGAAAGTAAAAGATCACTGTCTTTTTCATTCTATCTTTTCCCCTTTATTTTAGGGGGAAAGTTTTGAAGGACTTTTCACTAAAAAATGGGACACTTTTAGAGAAGTACTTTCCAATGGGACCACATTTTCTAATGAACCAAATGCACAGATTTTGTTGGAAAGTTTATTTTCCTTTCCTTTTCTGCAGATTTTAGCTAACCAAACACAGCCTAATAGGCCACATGGCCAACCCCATGTGAGCCCGTATACTTACTGTAGATTTGATTTTTTCATATGAAATGACAAATGTAAGTATTTTCTATTGCTTTTGAGTGTTTCAAGGAAGCATGGAATTAGAGAAAGGGGGTTGAGTTTTGCCACATTGTGAATATATCTTGAGGTAAAATTTGATACATGAGTAAGGGTGGCATGGAGGAACACATACACCAAATGGGTGTAACAGATTCAAGTTTCAGCTGCCAAGAGTAAAAATCATAAGAACATGATTCTAATATGGTGCGTCTCCTATGCTACCAGGCCTCCTATAATCACCACCATAATGAATAAATTTTGTCCAACATTCATGTTTACCAGTTTTCAAATAGGTTTCGATTCTGAAATTCTTTTATTGCTTTGTTTTTCCTCCAAAGCTATTCTAAATTGTAGAACATCCTTATTAGATTGATTTTCAGTTGTTTGCTTTTAAATGTCCATGTTTTTTGTAAAAAAAAAAAAAACCAAGGTATACTACTACTGCTTAAAGATCATTTTTTATTCATAAAAAACTCCAAGCTTGGAGACCATTCAGCAACGTCAGGGTCTGATGACTGAGAAGCCTGTCCTTCTTTCAGGGCCTGGGAAGGTCAGATCTTGACTCTTTTTTCTTTTTCCTCGTTCAAGATGAGCTTGAATGCGTTTCCAGTAAATGCCAATGGTTTAGTTCTTAAACGCATACAGATAGATCTAATTTTATTAATTTGAGTCTTGATCTTTTGTCGTCATGATATATTTTTCCATGTTTGCTAATTAAGTTGACTTGTTTTCTGTCTGAGAAGCATATGGGATACTTGGAAGGGGAGAAAACAATGTTCCTGTTACATTTAAAAGAATTACACACGGACTCACGTGCACACGACACACGCACACACACATAGATAGATAGACAGAATTTCACTTTTCAACCCTAAACGATCCCGCATCAGAATTTCCTTTATGATCTTCTTCTAGCATTTCCTTTCAGATCCTTCATTCAACTTGCACCAAAATTTACTTATTCTTATCTCCTACCGGGGCACCTCTACACTCTTCCAGAGATGTTCTTTTTTTCTTTTCTTTGTTTAACCTTATCTTAGTGTTTCTATACATCCTTCTCAACATACTAATCGCAACCACACTCATATTATCAAGATGTTGCTCTTGATTATCTAACATTCTGCTGCATACACCATTACAGGTCTACTAGTTGGCATATAAAATTACTGTTTAGCTTGGGGGATGTGTCGGTCACATAACACTTCAGAAGAGCCTCTCCGTTTAAGCCATCCAATTCTAATTACATGTATAACTCTACTTACATGTATAACATTCTCCTCAATATCCCCTTTATCGATAATCCATCAAGATGATGGAAGTAATTACTTTTTGGAATCTCTTGGTTCCCAATTCAACATTCTTTTCAGCCATATTGTCCTCATTACTGAAGTTGCATTCAGTATCCTTGGTCCCAAGTCAAACTTAGTTCAAAGCATTTATGGTGGATTTAGAATAGAATGGCAAGAGTAGTGCATGACTGTGTGTGTTCAACGGTAGGCTTTCTAGCTGAAGTGTGACCATGTGTGGATGACTCCTAACTTTTGGGTACTCTGGGGTGAATAAAGGCTCCACCAAGATTGTAAAACACCCTAATGTATTACTTACAACCACAAGAGGCTATATAAACTTCAATATTCCTTAAGATTTAAGATACCCAAAAAGTCTTTCTACTAAGTTGATTCATAACTCCATAATATTTTTTTTTTTTATAAGTAAAGTTATGATATTATATTACTACGAGAGAAGAAATATTACATGTCAGTCATCCCATATACAAGTATAATCATCCAAACTGGATATCAAAACACTCTATCATACCTTAATAAACAACTCATCTATAGTTCCCCCTACCTATTTACAAAATCACCAAGCTCGACATCGCAAAAATCTGGTAACACCCTTGCCCAATGAAAAAGAAGAGCAACAACTCTCTTTCTAATCTCACCTATCTGTAACTCCTTATCTTCAAACACTCTTTAGTTTCTTTCTCTCCATATTGACCAACAAATAACGTGAGGGCACAAGCTCCATAAGATGTTCCGTTTAGACTTCTTCCTCATCCAACTCCAAGCCAATAGTAAGCTTTTCAGATCCTCCGGCAGCACCCACAAAACACCGAATCTAGATAAAAAGAAAGACCATAAATCCATAGCCAACTCACAGTGGATGAGAAGGTGATTAACTGATTCGGCACTCCTCTTACACATAACACAACGATTAGGAATTAACAAATTTCTGAAAATAAGATGGTCGGCCGTTAAGATCTTGTCATGAGCTGCCAACCAAACAAAAAAAGATACCTTTGAAGAGCTGTGAACCTTCCAAATCGACGTGTCGACCGTCTCTCCGATGTAGCTAGGGGAAATAGCTTCAAAAAATGACTTCACTGTGAACAAACCATTCTCCCCACCTCTCCAGCACCTTTGTCTGGGCAATCAACAGGCTTAAAGTCATCCAACTCCAACATGAGGGCATCGGCATCTACCACCTCCCTATCAAATAACGCCCTTCTAAATCTTAAATTCCATCCAACTTTATTCCCTTCCTTCTGAATAATATTGCAGATCCACTCCCCTTTACTCATGGCAACCAAATATAGCGCATTGTATTTAATAGCAAAAGGAACCTCTCCACACCAACAATCTTCCCAAAACTTTACCCGATTCCCCCAACCTACTTTGAAATAGATACGTTCCCTAAGCCCTTTTGATACTGACCCAATGGCCTTCCAAAAATTTACCCCATAAGATGATTTAATAGGCTCCACCTCTCATCCCCCCTGTATGCATCCAAACTTTTGCCTAATCACTTCTCTCCAAAGACTACCTCCTTCTTACACAAACCTCCACAACCACTTGCCCAATAAAGCCTTATTAAAATCCCTTAGTCTTCTAATTCCGATCCCCCATTTTTCTGTCTGCAAACCAGATCCCATTGAGCCAAATGATATTTCTCCTTTCCTTCCAATCCACTCCATAAGAAATTTCTTTGCAACTATTCAATTCTTTCCGCCACAAAAACCAGAATGATTAAAATAGGCATCAAATAAGTGGGCAAACAAGCTAAAGTGTGACGAATCAAAGTGCCCTTACCTCCTTTAGAGAGAAATTTCCCTTTCCAAGATGAGAGTCTCCTCTCCATTCTTTCCACCACGCCATTCCAAACCGAAGATGCCTTAAAACCAGCCCCCAACGGAATACCTAAATAAGTAGTTCGCAATTTCCCCACCTTACATCCAATATTTCTAGCAAGAGCATCCATATTAAGGATTTTTCCCACCCCAAATATCTCACTCTTCCCCAAGTTGAACTTCAGGTTGGAAACTGCCTCAAAGCAGACCAAAATACATCTCAAGACTCTCAGATGTTCCACATCAGCATCACAAAATATCAAAGTATCATCCGCGAACTGGAGATGATAGATTTCAACGTCTCCCCTACCAACCTTAAACCCCTTCAGCAACTCCCCTTCCTTAGCTCTACAAATCATTATGCTCAAAGCTTCCACCACCAACACAAAAAGGAAAGGGGACAGCGTGTCACCTTGTCTCAAACCTCTCGAGGCTCCAAAGAATTCGGTATACGTATCATTCACAAGAATTGAGTAAGAAACCGACTCGATACAGGTCTTAATCCATCCCCTCGGTTTTTCCCCAAAACCCATGCGTCTCATTATGTACAAAAGAAAATTCCAATTTACATGATCGTACGCCTTCTCCATACCCAACTTACAAATTAAACCTTGTACCCCTTCTCTAATCCGAGAATCCAAGCATTCATTGGCGATCAAGGCCCCGTCTAAAATTTGCCTCCTCTCAACAAAAGCACTTTGGGATTGAGAAATGATGGTCGGAAGAACCTTCTTTAACCTGTTGGCATGGATTTTAGACAGAATTTTGTAAAAAATGCTCACCAAACTAATGGGACGAAAGTCTTTTATGCTCAAAGCCTCCTCCTTCTTTAGGATCAAGGAAATGAAAGTCGCATTGGCACATTTGACGAAAGCAGAATCAGAAAAGAATTCAGCAACAGCGGCTAGGAGGTCCTCCTTGATCACCACCCAACAAGCTTTAAAGAAAGCAAGAGAAAACCCATCGGGACCCGGTGCCTTATCACCCTGGGGTTCTTGAATAGCAGCCCACACTTCCTCTTCCTGTACTGCATTTCAAGTGTCTCGTTGTCAAGAGTAGATATCGAGTCGAAAAGTAAACCATCCAACTTAGGTCTGAAATGTTCTTCCTGAACGAACAGATTGGAATAGAACTTCACAATTTCAGCTCTAATCTTCACCTCATCCTCAATTAATGTCCCATTCACTTCAAGCTTCTTGATAGTATTAACCCGGTTTCTAGCGTTCGTCATTTGGTTAAAAAACTTTGAATTCTTATCTCCGGCTTTGAGCCAAAGAACTCTAGACTTTTGTCTCCAAGATATCTCCTCACATTTCGCCAATCTTTTGAATTCCATCTTCAACTTCTCCCTATCCACCCAATCTTCAGTTTGCAATGGAGAAACCACCATTGCAAACATGGGTAAATGGATTGATACAATAACTCAAGTTCACAAATTTTAGAAAGAGATGGAGAAATGAATAGATTTTAGGTGCAGAACTAATGAAAGAAGCTTGAGCATGAGAGATATTTGGGAAAGCGAGATTTGATTAATAAGAGAGGGAGAGGATTTATTTGTGACAAAGCTAATTAAAAAGAGGTATTGCTTTAATATATTATATAAGATTAGTGATAACTTTAAGAAAGAGATAGAGAAGGGGGGGAGATTTTAGGAACCAAAATTAATGAGAGAGAATCTTGGAAGTGAGGCGTTTGGGATAGAGAGACTTATTAGCAAGAGAGTGAGAGATTTTATTTGTAATAAAAGAGCTCATATTTAGTGATAAATTTTATGAAGGGATGCAGAAAATTTAGGAAAGAGAGTAGGTTAAAAGATTAATAGTGTATTTGAATACTTTAGAGATTAAATATGCGTGAGAAAGATAGAGTTATTTTAACCGTGCATTTTGATTTTGAATACTTTGGAAGAATTAACTGTGTGCGGCGGGGTGAGACAAATGGTTAGAGGGGGGTGAGAGAGAGAGAGAGAGAGAGAGAGAGAGTAAAAACATTTAATATGTGTGAGAAAATATGGGTAGATCAGGAAAATTTTAGATGAAGGAGAGGCTAACATGTGCCTTATAGGGGGTGCAAAGTGGGTTGGTTTAACTCGAAAACCAACCAACCCAAACTGACTTCGATTCGGTTTAGTGTTGGGTTTCTAAACATTTGATTCGATTTTGGGTTTTGAAATTAGAAAACCGAATTAGATCAGTTTGGTTTTGGGTAGATGTCTCATTTAATTCAAACTAACCAAAACCCAAACTTTAGTTTATACACCTCTAAACTGAACCAAAACTGAAATATAAATTGTTTTATTTTTAGTGGAAAACAAAAATTCATATACCTTAATGTAACATTCACATAT
>JAUPMG010277645.1:0-18719 GCA_031762675.1 Pachysandra terminalis | reverse complement strand
GGATGAAAACCTAGAAACATGTGAACCTAGGAGCCACATCTTTGTATTGTGTGCAATATATTTTGGTATAATATGTGATTAAGTTATGTAGTATGTTATGTACCTATGTGTGAAAAGTATATGGAGTACTATATGTGAATTATTTGAACTAAGTGTTTCTTGTGAATTGCCTGACTATTATGAAATTACATTGAAATAAATATTGAATATTAATTAGATTGTAAACTGTGATAGTTATTTAGGTGGTTGTTACATATATAAAGAGGCATTAACATGAGAACTTAGAGACTTGTTAAGTTAGGATTTATTCTGTGAATTATGAAGAAATTCCAATTCTTAGGATGTTAAGTATATTGTCTGATATAGCATACTCTTGTGGCTAGGATAAGAATACAAACATGTGCAAGGATAGGTCAATGCTTGACCAAAACCTGATGTATGAAGACATATTGAACCAAAGAATCTATATGGAAGTGTGTACTAAATTTAGCATGAATTGTGAAACTCTAATGTGAACCTTGGTTAGGTAGGAAGTAACACTATTTGTATAAAGACATAAATTAGACTATGTGACGGCTAGGTAGAAGCATGGACAACTTTCGGTTGAGAAATTCTAGAAAATACCAAACGTTAGTGCGTAGGAAGAGTAAGGCTAACAACTCCTCGGGTAAAACACTAGTTTAATTGTAACGGCCCAAACCTTTCTGACTATGCATATTTATATTTTAAACCATGTGATGATTGTTTTCGATTGTTTGGATTGTCGATTGGGTTAATCCAACCATGCAATCGGGTGTGTTGTGCTTAGCTGGCCTTGGAGCTACACACCGTAGCGTGGCCCATCTTAGATTTTGCTGTGTGATGTGAATCATTTAGATCCGAGCTTGAGATGTGTGTTCAGTATTTATTTGATTTCCTTGTGTTTGTTTGTGTGGCTTGGATTGAGAGAGAGTGAGAGTTAGTGGTGGGGAATACCAACTCCCACTAACTCCTTGATCCAATGGCCAAGTTTTGTGGTGGTTGGAATAAAGGGTGAGATTGGCTTGAGCTAGAGGCTAGGGGCATGGGCCTCCACGCTTGTCTCTCTCTAAGCTTGAGAGAATCTCATGCTTCCTCCCTTTGATGGTTTTGTTGCTTGGGAAGCTTGAAAGAGAAGACCTTGGAGCTTGGAGAAGAAGGAGAGCTTGAATATTTTGCTTTGCATTTGATTGAATCATTTTCCATCTTCTCAAAGTAAGTGATCAAGTTTAATATGCTTTTTGAATGAATTAGTAGCACAATGACACCTTCTTTGATCAAAGTGATTAACAGTTGGTTTATCCTTGATTTTATAACTTGATTATGTTAAGTTTTCTTTAATGATGCTTATGCTATGAAAATGGTTGATCTTTCTTTGAAATTATATGTTAAGTATGTTAAATTACCGTAATTTTGTGTATGGGGTTGTATGAGACTGAAAACCACCAAAAAATAACTCACACCCATGGTTTGGCGACCTTCTCGGTGCGCCGAATTGTTCACCGAACACCCAGAAAACCTTCATGTGACTTCCTCAGCTCAACAAGAAGTCCACTGAGCTCAGATTGATTCAAATTTGGTACTTTTGGATTCCTTTGTCAGAAATCCACTAAGACCAAATTTTAGGTGATTTCGACTTCTGCACAGAAATTTATGACCATTTTAGTGTAGGGGTGTCAACCCAGAAATGCTGCTTGGCGCGCCGAGTCTCAATTTGGTGCGCCGAATGGTGCGCCAAAGAGGGCGCCGAGTAGCTGTCCACTGGAATTGTTGCCGAGTCTCAGGTCGGTGTGCTGAGGGGTGCGCCAAGGCTGACTTCGGTGCACCTAAAGGTGCGCCGAGCCACCCAGAATTGTTCTTTTTGACTGAAACTTCACATACAAACATATCTTGACCTAGTTAGACTGATTATGGTGCTAGTTTTACTGAATTATCATTAATTATAGTAGTTACTTCACTATAGACCCGAGTTTGAGCAAAAGTATCTTAGAATTAGACCTTTTCCTCAAACATGTCCGATTGGCCTAAAACTTTGCACACGACCTATAATTGACCCTACGTGATCAAATATGATGTTGTTTTATTAAATTGTGGATATATCATATAGTTGCTTCCTTATTGATGTCGTTCTGTTAAATTGCGGATACTTCACATAGTTGCTTCCTCATTGATGTTTGTTCTATTAAATTATTGATATTTCATATAGTTGTTTCCTTATTGATTGATAAGCCATATACATATTGATTTCCGAATTTATGGATGACTACTTGAATGAGCATGTCCTAGACTCTAACATTATATCTAGCATGTTTTATGCCTAAAGCTGAAGCTGCTCACATATATATGATGCCTAGTTAGTTAACTCTCCAATTTACATATTGTTGTGTGATATTCACAATCATGGTGTTTGATTTGCATTTCACATTGTACACAAACTTGATTTCTTTAGTTAATGTGCACCCTCTCACATGCGCTGCATTGGCTCTTGACCATGGATTTGGTCTATGAGTAATACCATGTTTCCTCAGTCCATATTTCTGGGACTTCAGATTATTACAAGAGAGTTATGATTTGATAATCATATTGAGTGAAGAGACCAACATGATTAAGTTGAGGGAGTAACTACCTCAATATACTTAATCTTGTCTTCTAGCATGTTTCCAGTGAAATACTGTGATGATTATTATGGGTTAAAGGACTGTACATCCCAATATACCACGAGATTTGTGGAAATATGATATGGTGAGAGTGAGCTCTGATAGTAGATCGGTATTGTGTGGTTCTCTGAGGATGTTCTTGGCGATGCCTTGGGATTCGTCCCTATGATCGAAAATAAGGTGAGGCACTTGTGTCCTCTGGGTTGAAACCCTTAGAAACTATGATACGCACATAGAATAATCTGCTATTTCTGCCATATATTGGGGGACGGTTCTGTGTTGAGCATCCTTGGGTAGTACGATTGAGATCATACGAGGAACCAACATTTAATGATTACTAGACATAAAGGATCATATCTTTGGGTATGACCCTGTATAGGGAGGGATGGCTCGTTATGACATCTTGCCCAAACATGGATCGGTCTATGTGGAATCCACACAGACTCCATTGCATATTAGAATGTTTGTTTAGATCACATTTGGTGATTTTGTATGATAGGAGCACAACATGCATTTATTTAAGACTCAACCTCATGCATCCTTGAATTCATGTCACTTTATTCACATATTTACTGTTATTGTATAACAGCTTAATTTCATGTTATTCCATTTATATGTTTACTATTATTGGATATCATTGAAGAGTGGATTTGGCCTTACTTCAATCGTAGATTATATTGGACTTGGATTACTTACTGGCTATGTGCAGCTCATGCTTTTAAGCAACCACCTTTTAGGTTCTTTTAGACGATATTAACTTGGAAAATGAAGACCAAGACGGAGCCCAAAAGAAGATGAAGAAGAAATTCATTTTTGCTTGATGTAATGTAATAGATTAGTAGTTTTCTTATTTAAATTACCTGTTGTATAAATTTTTTATCGGGACTTAAACTTAACATGGGACTTGTATTTTATCGACCTTCCTTCCGTTGTTTATTTCTTGGATTTGAATGTACATCTTCACCTTACTATTTATCCCTTAATGTGATTTCCCAGATATACCTTGATACTCTGATGTTTGGTCTTATATCGATGTTAGTCATCTCTAGGATTTATTTAAGGTTTTTACCTGAACTTATAGTAGGAGTTGATTTGAAAACACTAGACTCATGTTAATTTCCGTTGTTTGTTTGAAGGTTGTTTGTAGTG
This sequence comes from Pachysandra terminalis, assembly GCA_031762675.1. Taxonomy (NCBI): domain Eukaryota; kingdom Viridiplantae; phylum Streptophyta; class Magnoliopsida; order Buxales; family Buxaceae; genus Pachysandra; species Pachysandra terminalis. The sequence continues at coordinate 14,895 of JAUPMG010277645.1, read as the reverse complement.
AATATTATTTTAGGAATATCAATTTTCTATCACTTATATCTTATATAATATTCTTTACAATTTTATAACCTTGGATAGGTATTGCTTATTCACTCCCAAGTTTTACTGGGGTGAGAGTTACGAAAGCAAATTTGGGATCTCAAATGAGTTTTCCGGTTTGGTTCGTGATATTAATGAACCTCAATATTGACGAAATAAATTTAATAAGGGAATTCTTGGAGAAATTGAATAATTAATGCAAATTATAATATAATGAGAAAAAGTTCTAAATGAAACAATTGACCTATAAAATAAATAACTGTGCTTAAGAAATCAGATTATTAAATCAACCAAACCTTGGAATTGACCTGACAACTTAACGTAATTTTAAATAAAAAAAACACACTTGGTAATAGAAGGATATTTTTATAGAAAATTGTGGAGAACAATTATAGAAAAATTATAAAAAAAATTTAAATTTAAAAATTAATTAATTTTAATTTCGGTAGATGTCTCGGCAGATGCAAAGATCTACCGAGCATGCTACCGAGACGTAAGCCTAGTATGCATGCAATTTTTTAATCTAGGACTCAAATGATAATTACCAATGGAAGCTATCCATGCGCCCATACACGCGGATAATCAATTGGAAACCATCATAAGTTTTCTAGCAAGTGTGCAAACCAAATCCTATCAATACTAACTCATTAACTCTATACGTTGTTGCCCAGTAAACCGGACAAGCTAAACAATCCAAATCAGTAGGACTTCAAGTGCACCCATCGGAAGCTATCCATGCACCCACACACACGAATAATCCGATGGATGCTATCACGAGCATCCTTTCCATAAGTACACATCAAACCAAATCATAATATAATTCTACTTTCTGATTTATCAACCATATGGAGTTCACAACTCCAGATCAAGGTTAAGTCAATAGACAAGTCAACAACATAGGTGTGAAATGGAACTCAAAGATGATTCCCTGGAAGTAGGCTAAAGCCTTCCAACCATACTTTGATTCCTAAGATCCACACCACAATCAAGTCAAAAGGCCAGGTAGTAGGGTAAGGTGTGTCATGGAACTCAAAGATGATTCCCCACATGTAGGCTAGACCCTTCCGACCATACTTTGATTCCAAAATTCATACCACAATCAGATGGTACCAAACCCCAACTCAACTAATGTTCCGAGGAACTCAAAGTTGATTCCCCGCAGGTAGGATCGAGCCTTCATATCAAACTTTGGTTCCAAGGATCGTGCCTCACGCACATGACATCAATTTCAAACAGAACCAATCGAAACTCCAATATGGGATTCCATCGGTAGGCTCACTGGTGTGACGGTGCCTACCGGTGGGTCAAAATAGGCTAGATTTGGGTCTTTGTCGATAGGCTCACTGATGTACCGGTGCCTACCGGTGGAGACCCTCTGTACTTTTTTCTCTCCCTGTCGGCAGGCTCACCGGTGTATCGGTACTTGTGTATGGGCCGTGATCTGGGAATTAGTCTTGGGTTTTGGAGAACCCTAGTCAAAGGTTATTCTAATCCAAATCATTAAATATCAATATTAGTACTTCTAAATCAATACAAAGGCTTTCAAAAACACATTAAACTATGATCAAATGAAATCAATGAGGTAAATCGAATATTTAATATAACTCATACATGATGTAAATCCAAAATCAGCATCAAGAACAGATCTAATATACTTGCAACACATCAATTATGATCGAAAAAACATGCTTTCATTCATAAGGCGACGAAGTACAATTTATGCGATAAATGTGAGATAAACCATTACACTCCATAAGAATTATACAGAAAATGTGACTTACCTTAGATTCTGGATATTAAGTTAGAAATTACATCTTCTTCTCTTCCCTTCTTCCTCTTCTCCAAGGCTTGGATGGCTATGGTTTCAAGTTCTTCCCTCTCTAATCTCTTCTCTTATGCTTTTCCCTTCCAAGTCCCAACCCAAGGCTTTTCTCTTTCTAAAACACTATTCACGTCCTAAGCACAACCCTCAATTTTTCTGACTTCTTTTCTTACCCAAATCCCTTCCTAATCTCCTCTTATCCTTCCATATGCATAAACTAATTCATATGGTAACTTCCCCTTAAGAATCCTTTTAAAATTCAAATTCTTACTAATTTGAAATATTGTCTCAACTTCCTAATTCAAATCTAACTAACTCAAACCAACACGGTGAATTACTAAATTAACCCTAATTCTATAATTAATGATTTGCACGGCTAATCAAAATCCCAGCCAATCTAACTTAAGTAATGGCTTCTTATTTCCCATTCATCCTATTAATTAAAATTCAGCCCCAACACTTTCACGTAGTTACAGATTAGTCAAACACTGTATTACCATAGCACATAGTTACCATCCAACAAAATTTAAGTTCAAACATATTAACTAAATTAAATAATCACTCCAACTATTTTTATATTTGATTTTTGGATCTGGGTCACTACAGTTTTCCCCCCTTTAAAAAATTTCATCCTCGAAATTAATCACACTGGCTCTAGAATACACAACCCCAGTGTCTATTATGTTTTGATTATAGAATTCACAAGTTTAGCACACATCCAAACATACATCATACCCAAACGAATTTCAAACAAGTCCATGCAGTATAGTCAACTTTAGTTAAATAAAGTGTGTGATTATGCACCTTTAAAGTCAACACTTACTCCCCTGTCCTCTATTCTCCCTATTTCTGAAATCTTTTCTTCTCCGAACCTTGTTCATACCTTGGATGCCTTGGTTGTTGATAGTACCATTGTATGTGTCCTATCTTTCCACAATTAAAGCACCTAGGCTTCCGACACGGTCGAGAAGTAGGTGGTGCCTCCGTAAGAGCCAGAGTGCTAACTGGAGCAGAGGTCTCTACAATTTTTTGTATCTTCTCTGGACCGTGCGCTTTCACTTGATTCGAAGGTTGTAAGCAGTACTATTGGAGGTGTCCAATCCTCCCACACTTGGAACATATGGTCCACTCTGAGCTCTTTCGCTTCATTTCCGAATCCCTCTATCTATCTTGCTCCGTTTGAGTAGAAATCTTACCCTTGCCTTTATCACTCAGCTTCCTATCCGCATCTTCTTGTGTGTTCTGTCTTCTCTCTTGTTCCCCTTGAATCAGTTCTCTTGTGTCTCCTAGTATTTTATGTAAGCTCGACATCAAGGGACCCACCCCTCCCTCGACAAATGAACTTTCACTAACTACACTCTTTTCTAGTCCCCCGGTCATCTACAGTCTAGTTAAAACTATCTAAGTGCATATTCAAGTGTACTCATATCCATATTAACCACAGAAATCAAAGTAAGTATTCACAATAATTTAGTATCTTACATTTATGCATTTGCAAATCAATCAGTTAACATGAGACATCATAATAGTTGTAGCATTCCATGATACGCTAATAAGTTTGTTACTACTTTCAACATTCTCAACTTCCATGCATACATGTTTCATTTAATTTCAATCAATTCCTCATCAACCTTTCATGAGAAACTACAAATCAATATGTTGTTTATACGAGATACAACTCCATCCTAATACATTTGAAATCAATTCGACCACTTCACAAAATCTTAATAGTACTGGTTAGTCACACCTATATTATGCTCATATTATCTTCATAATCTTGGAAATCTCACACCATGATTAATAGTTCTCATGTTATTAATCACACAATGCTACATGAAATCTTGAAAGTAAGGTTCACCTACTTAGTGCAACATCAGACATGTCCTAACTTGAGGAGCATGAAGAACAGTAATCGACATACAGGATCCACTAGTCTCTAACCCTTGGAAAAAAGGGATTTGCGGTCATAATCCAAAAAATGGTACTTAGTAAGTCAATGGTCTCTCTCACTCACGCTTTGGTCACTAACCCTTGATCTAGAGTTCAAAGACAATTCTATCTGCAGCTACATCAATCTTATCACGCAAGAAGAAAAATTAGGATCACACTCCCACCATCTGAATTAACACACTCAATCACATGGTAGGTACAAGACTCAAGGAAAGGACACTAAATTACCTAATCCACCTCCACATTTCAATTAATCATATAAACAACTATCTCACAAATATGGAAAGCAAGCATGTTATCAAACAGCACACAATTCCTAACTTGTATTTCTATGTTCCTCCATTCTAACTTTGGATTTCTAGGTGACAACCAAGTCCACAAGTCTTCTAAACTTAGACAGAAATAGACACTTACGTACAAACCCTAAGCTCTGATACCAATCTATCACACCCCCAAAACCTATAGCATGAATCCCTATGTGGGTCACGGATCTCGAGGTGAGACATTTGGGTTCCAACCGTGGAACGCGGATCACCAAAACAAAAGACCAATAACAAAACTTCCATTAAACTCAAAGTGCAGAAGCAAAATAAAATCCTATTAAAAATTACTAACTTCAGGATAGTCACAAACTCAAACCAAGCCAAGAACTAATAAAACTAAATTCTAATACATCCAAATCATCTTTAAAAAATCACAGTAATGTTCAACATGAAATAAACGAAAAGAAGCTACTAAATCCAAGTTCTTCGTCCTCCTATCTCAACCTGCAACATAAAATGTCACGTGATCTTGGAATGTTCTGTAAGACCATATTTGTCATCCCTTCATAGGGAATATCAATAGTCAAAACAAAGAACGACAATAGAGAATAATTACAATAAATAAGAAAACTGAACATGAATAGATTTATGGATGAAATGAATATGTTATGAGATGAAGTGCAATTCAAATGATTCTACATGTTATGCTCAAACAAGGAAATGCAAGGATGATATGCAATGTCATGTATAGACAAATGTTTCCTGTCAAGTGACCCTCATCTTGCAGCTTCTCCAAAAAGAACCAACTTCGGGACATAGGTCACCAGGAACAGCCGGATGTCCCTCTCATCATTCCGAGCTAACCCATGGTATGAAGGCCACCACTTGAATATTTTTGAGTGTAATTACTCGAGGTTTAGCCAACCACATAGGATCTCGCAAGAAAACTACCCTTACTTAATGGGGGCAATCCCATAGGTACAGTCAATCGTAAGGAACCCCGCAAGTGATCATTACTAGTTTAAATTTCAACCCACTGGTGTACAGTCAACCTTTATAGAACCCCACAAGGAATCCCCCGGCTTTCTATTCTCAGGCTTACTTAACAACCACATATGCCTAGTATGCATGCAATTTATTAATCTAGGACTCAAATGATAATTACCAACGGAAGCTATCCATGCACCCATACACGCGGATAATCCATTGAAACCATCATAAGTTTCCTAGCAAGTGTGCAAACCAAATACTATCAATACTAACTCATTAACTCTATCTGTTGCTTCCCGGTTGACCGGACAAGCTAAATAATCCAAATATGTAGGACTTCCGGTGATAACACCCATCTGAAGCTATCTTTGCCCCCATACACACGAATAATCCACTAGATGCCATCACGAGCATCCTTTCCATAAACACAGATTAAACCAAATCATAATATAATTCGACATCCGATTATCAACCATATGGAGTTCACAACTCCAGGTCAGGGTTAAGTCAATAGACAATTCAACAATATAGGTGTGAAATGGAACTCAAAGATGATTCCCCACGGGTAGGTTAAAGCCTTTCAACCATACTTTGATTCCTAAGATCCACACCACAATCAAGTCAAAAGACCAGGTCGTAGGGTAAGGTGTGCCATGAAACTCAAAGATGATTCCCCGCAGGTATGCTAGAGCCTTCCGACCATACTTTGATTCCAAAAGTCCATACCACAATCAAATTACACCAAACCCCAACTCAATTAATGTTCCGAGGAGCTCAAATCTGATTCCCCGCTGGTAGGCTAGAGCCTTCAGATCAAACTTTGGTTCCAAGGATCGTGCCTCACTCACATGGCATCAATTCCAAACAAAACCAATCGAAACTTCAATCTTGGATTCCATCGATAGGCTCATCGGTATGTCGGTGCCTACCGGTGGGTCAAAATAGGCTAGATTTGGGTCTCTGTCGGTAGGCTCACCGGCATACCGGTGCCTACCGGTGGAGACCCTTTGTACTTTATCTCTCCCTATCGGCAGGCTCACCGGTGCACCGGTGCTTGCCGATGGGCCACGATCTGAGAATTTATCTTGGGTTTTGGAGAACCCCAGTCCAAGGTTATTCTAATCCGAATCATTAAACATCAATATTAGTACTTCTAAATCAATACAAAGTCTTTCAAAAACACATTGAACTATGATCAAACGAAATCAATGAGGCAAATCAAATATTTAATATAACTCATACATGGTGTAAATCCAAAACCAGCATTAAGAACAGAACTAATATATTTGAACACATCAATTATGATCAAAGAAACATGCTTTCATTCATAAGTCGACGAAATACAATTTACACAATAAATCTGAGATAGACCATAACACTCCACATTAATTATACATAAAATTTGACTTACCTTAGATTCTGGATATTAGTTTAGAAATTACTTTTTCTCATCTTCCCTTCTTCTTCCTATTTTCCAAGGCTTGGATGGCTAGGGTTTCAAGTTCTTCCTTCTCTAATCTTTTCTCTTATTCTTTTCTCTTCTAAGTCCCAGCCCAAGGCTTTTCTCTCTCTAAAACATTATTCACGTCCCAGGCACAACCCTCAATTTTTCTGACTTCTTTTCTCACCCAAATCCTCTATTAATCTCCTCTTAACCTTCCATACACATAACCCATATTATATGGTGACTTCCCCACTAAGAATCCTTTTAAAATTCAAACTCTTACTAATTTGAAATCTTGGCTCAACTTCCTAATTCAAATCTAACTAATTCAAACCAAGAAGGTGAATTACTAAACTAGCCTTAATTCTATAATTAATGATTTGCACGACTAATCCAAATCGCAGCCAATCTAACTTAATTAATTGTTTCTTATTTCCCATTCATCTTATTAATTAAAATTCATCCCCAACACTTTCACATAGTTACAGATTTGTCCAACACTATATTACCATAGCACATAGTTACCATCCAATAGAATTCAAGTTCAGAAATATTAACTCAATTAATTAATCACTCCATTTATTATTATATTTAATTTCTTGATCCAGGTCACTACAACAGGACTTTTAAGTAAACTGTCAAGCAATGTTTTCATCTTTGCGACTTGATCTTTTAGCTCAAGGATGTCTTGAGTGGCCTGTGTAATTTGGTCATGCGGATTCTGCTCTTGGAATATCCTTGATTGGAGATTATATGGACTGTGAGCTCTTTGCAATGCAATGGTAAGGTATGGATTCAAAATACATGTGATGAAGACCTCACTTCAGAGTATGGTCGTGACCTAAAATTAATGCATATGCATGATGTGTGACACGACATGACTTTCATAAATTATGAATGCAATACGAATGATTTTTGGGACTGACGAACCGCGATTCCCTAAAGAATGCAACATGAATGACTTCCTCTCTTCTCTAGGATGGCCAGCAAACTGCAATTCCCTATGAATGCGACATGATGAATTATGAGACCTACTTTCGAGGGGCTGATGGACCGCATTTCCCGAAAGGTGCAACATGAAAATCCTACTTCTAGGCGGCCAAAAGGAAAACTCTCTCAAAAGCGATAAAATAAAATGAAATGATCCTACATCTAGGCGGATAAAAAGTGAACTCTCCTAGAAGAGGAATACCTACTTTTGAGCGGCAAACAGGAAAGCTCTCTCAAAAGCGGCAAAATAAAATGAAATGATCCTACTTCTAGGTAGCTAAAAAGCGAACTCTCCTAGAATATGCAACGCCTGCTTTTGAGTGGCCAAAAGGCAAGGACTCTCAAAAGCAAAAAAACTGATTAAATGATCCTACTGCTAGGCGGATAAAAAGCAAACTCTCCTAGAATAGGCAACTCCTTCTTTTGAATGGCCAAAAGGCGAGATCTCTCAAAAGCGGCAAAATAAAAGGAAATGATCCTACTTCTAGGCGGCAAAAAACCAACTCTCCTAGAATAGACAACGCCTACTTTTGAGCGGCCAAAAGGCAAGCTCTCTCAAAAGCGACAAAATGATGAAACGATCCTACTTCTAGGCAGCTAAAAACCAAGCTCTCCTAGAATAGGCAACGCCTACTTTTGAGCAGCCAAAAGGCAAGCTCTCTCAAAAGCGGCAAAATGGTGAAATGGTCCTACTTTTAGGTGGCTAAAAAGCGAACTCTCCTAGAATAAGCAACGCCTACTTTTGAGCGGCCAAAAGGCAAGCTCTCTCAGAAGTAAAAAAAAGATGAAATGTTGATGTGAGATATTTCAAAAGATGGGATTCAAAATACCTGAAATCGTGATTTTAATTGCCCCATTCACAGTAAGATTTGGGACACCAGCAACAACCCTTACATGTTTATGCTATTGAGAATGCACAACCATAAAGTGGATTGCCCCAATCCTCCACATACTTGGATTTAAGGATGAATAAAGTCACATAGTCATTTGAGGATGAACAAAGTCACATAGTCAAAATGAAGGAATACCTTAGATTCTTCGCAAACTTAAATCCAAGTGTAAACAAAAATCACAATGCCAGAGGGAAAATGAAAGTGTTATGTGAGTCAAGATAAGGGTTCACAAATGACCCTAATTACAAGTTTAAATCACAAGGGTTCACAAACGCCAAGTCACAGGTAAGCGTTCACAAAGACCCAAGCCATGGTTTTAACAAAAAGATTTCTCTAAATGGCAAGTCAAATCCTATAGCATGTGACGTGAAAACCATGAAATGAAAATGTTGTATATTACCCCTTGAAACTAAGGGATCACATACTTGAAACCTGTGTAATTTACAAAAACATTGACAATATAACCCCTAAAAATAGGACTAATGCAACCAAAGACTTGTTCAATATAACCTGTGAAATGCAAACTCATAATGTATGACAATTGGAAAATGCATGGAATACCTCTAAGATGCCCAAAATCCTATATTATTACAAACCAATCCATTTTAGGCTAATAAAATTACAATTGGGCCACCATGGACCGAAATAAATTAAATGAATTACAATTGGGCCACCATGGACCGACATAAATTAAATGAACTACAATTTGGCCTTCATTGACCGAAAAAATATCCTAATCTATACCAGATCCTCGATCCACGGGTCTTCATCCTTTGGGGCCTCCATCTATGCCCATAGGCTCTTGGGTCTTCGTGAAACTTCATCCTTTTGGGCCTCCATTTAGGTCCATAAGCTCTTGTGTCCTTAATAGCTAGTTACTGCAATAACACTGGTGGGCACCCATCCTAGATGCAAATGGGTCATTGATCCATGGGTATGAACTCTACGCATTAAATGGATCATGGCTCATACATACTGAGTAGGTTTTCCTAATGGACCCAACTAGGGGATCCAAACTAGGGGTACTCAAAATAAGGACATGAGTCTGGACCAACGGTCCAAACCAGATTGACTCCATAAATGCATGAGCATAAATTGGCTTGAAGTGGCCTAATTCATTCAACATCTATATGCATTTTCATAGGTGGCTTAAAGACTCCCTATCCTCCTCCTCCCATTAGGAGAATTGGTGTCAAGAGTGGGTGAGATCCCCCCCCCCAACTCCGGCTTCAACGTTCACGACCGTAGCGCGCTAAAGTACTGAACACCCGAGTTTATTTTCTCATAGGTAGGGGTGGTTTATTCAAAATGGGCTATGAAGTGTTATGTGTGCTCAAGCCAATCAAACAAACCAAAATACATAAACAAATCATACATTTCAATATTAATAAACAAAATTCTTTTTTTTGGTATAACATTATGAATTGATACATATTTGGCTTAATATATTTCTAAGTTGAAACCCAAAACACATGTCATAATACTCCGGTTTTCCAAGACCTAAACCAGGTTCTATATGCACATTGGGCTCACAGTTATGCTTCTAAAGGATAAGGGAACCCAAAACTGGTTGAACCAACCTCCACACATGGATTTCTCCACATACTTATCTAATCATTTGGTTTAGGGTGGAGCGTTCGGCACCGGCGCCGGAGACAATGGTTGCCCGGCCATAGGCCTACTAGACTCTTGGAGCATAAGGTTTTCCACTAGGAACAATGATCGCCCATTTGCAAGCTTACAAAGCTCCCTAAGATAGGTGAGAATGGGTGGGACAAGGCGTGTGAGTTTAATATGCAAGTGCTAGGGAATTCAAGCATGCCCTATATGACATTCAAGCATTTTAGCAAGAAAACAAGAAGCAAAAATATATATACAAAATAAAACAACCAAAGCCTGTCATATCAAATTGAGCCAATTGGCCAAATAAAATTGAACTATGGCTCAATCCAGCAACTCCCCAGTGAAGTCGCCAGCTGCGATCTCCCTCGAGTCTGATATTCTCCCTCTTTTGTACTCATTTTCAAATCTTCTATTCTATCCCTAATCTCTTCAGGAGAGAGAAGAAGAGTTCTCCTATTCATCTTCATCTTTTACTTTTATTCTTTTATTTCTTTTATCCCTTATTTCCAATGAATTAAAATCCCTTTAATATATCTTTATTGATTTTTTTTCTTTTCTCACCTTTTTTAAAATTCTACCTAACCACTAATCCTAATCCAACTTAACTTCATTTAATCCTAATCCAATACCCACTTAACCATTTTAATCTACAATTTGTTCTTTTTCATTTTCCTATTTTGTTTATTAAAACCCATTTAATTGGTTGTGAATTATCAAAAACCAAAAATACCCCTATCGTCAATTCTATAACTTGACCAATTTACAACCATTTTGAATAATTTTTGTACGAAAATATCAAATTTGAATTTAGAATAGGTCACAAGTTTGACTTAAAATGGCATTGACGGTAAAACGGTCATTTTCCAATACAATCTCGATACTAGGCAATCGTATATCCGTTGGACAGAATTTTCAGTCTAGAATTCACATTTAATCTCAAAATTATATTTCGAGGAATAATGAAATGAGTGGGGTCCACTGAGGGTATTTTGGTAATTTAACAGATTTTTGGGATTTCACAAAGAATTTCAACTCGAGGAATTCAGGTGAGGGATAGAGATGCTAAGTAGTGGAAAGGTGCCAAGATCAAAGCTCCAAAAGCTGCAAAGATCAAAGTGCTTGCTCACTCCCAAGTGCAGGAGTTCGAAGAAATATAATACTCGGTGAGTCCAAGGTCGAACCACAGAGAGCACGGATAATCAAGACAAAGGGAATTAAAGAACAAATATGATGGTTGAAAAATTACTAGTATTATTTTAAAAGATCAAAAATAGAATAATAGGATTAAATTCGATGTGGGAATGCTGAGGCATCGGGGCAGTTCCTTGAACCGATATGGAATTCACTGTGACTCCGATAAAACATTATATATTTGATTGTTTTAAATGAAAAACTTTCATTCGGTTGAACTAAAATAACTCAGGAACATCTCGTAACCTTGGTTAACGATATGGCTAGAATAACATTTAGAAGAACCCATTCAATTCAATTCTAGATTCCTATTAGAAACCATGAGAAACTCCTCCTAATAATGAGAAAAACTTGATTGAACTAATAAAAAGTATGGAAAAGCTCATACAACACAAAAAATCAAAATAGATAAACAACCAAACATAATACCATTAAAATTTAGGACAAATCACAATGAACATCCATACCATTACAAGATAACATAACCCTAGTCCTTGCAAGAGGTTTAGGATGCAATGGAAGAAGAAGAATAAAAGCTCCAAAAATGTGTAGAAAAGTTCAAAAGAAGAATAATATTTTGGAGAACTCATCCTTCTCTATTTATAGAACTTATGAACCTAGAAATCCTCACTAAAATTGACGAACGGCATCTTCCCTTGCTAATTTTTGTCTCTGGCCAAAATGCCTCTTCCAATTATGTTCCTTGCTTTCTTTCTAATTCGGCTCCTCCTCTCCAATTCGGTTCTCGTTTCCTTCTCTTGGTTTCCAATTTGGTTTTTGGTTTTTTTTTCTTCATGCCAAAAATGCACAACGACCACTTTCTAATTCCGGTCTCTTCTCTTGGCTTCTAATTTGGTATTGGCTCTTTGAGCCAATTCAGTTTCCTTTCCTTTTCAATTTTGCTCTTCTCTCGAGCAAATTCTCGCCTCTTGCCCATTCTCTTCAATTTGATCTTGCTTTCCAATTGTGTTCTTGATATCCTCCTTAGAGATGGTCCCTTTCTCAAGTTGGTTTGATCATTGAAGAACATGCCAAAAATATTCGTTTTAAACAATTCAGACCTTTGAGAATGATCAGTTGGGCTGAACCGGCTTGGTCGGCGGGTTAGGTCAGTGGCCTTGGTCACCTGGTCTGGATCGGCTTCATTCTTCTTTTCTTCTGATTTTATTTATTTTGAGCTTGATCCAACCCGATCTTGGTATGAATTCTCTCGACCAGAGTTTTTCTCCAAAACTATCTCTGCATCAATAAATTGAGTATAAATGAGACACTTAAAATACAATACAATTGTGAAGAAGAATTGGCAAATTCTATGTATAATAAAGATTTTAATATGAGAAAATGCCAGATAAGTCATGTAATTAAGTGTTTAATATGTAACAACTCATGACTTATCACACCCCCCAACTTAACTTTTGCTAGTCCCAAGTAAAACTAAAACAACAAACAAAACAAAACGTTTCTAACTATACCACTTTTGCTGGCATTCTTGATTGCATTTAGCATATGCAACAAGCCTTTAAACCCCTAGGTGTCCCTAGTGGACGAGTTATAGCCTCATGAGGGTTTACCAGAATGATATCCACAAATATTAAATTACTTGAAACAATGGTTATCATAGAAAATAACCTATCCCAAAGAGTAATGGTTAACATTCAATGGTAAGCTTAAAAAAGACAAACTCCATGTTCTCAATTTTAAGAAATCAAGAATGAATTTATTCACTTATAATTAGATAGTGGCACATCACAAGCTCCTTTGGTGTAAAGTCTACTACCACACAGTTATGAGGCTTCAAAATAATTTCATTATAAATGATTCAATACCCCTAAATTCAGTGGAATTCTTATTAGATGAAACAACCAAGGCATAGCATTCTTTTTTTTTTTAGATATGCGGCCTGTGCAATGTCTATCTCCCTTAAGCTTTCTAATTGACCCATGTATCGAGTGTTAGACCAATGACTCTTGAACCAGATGGCTCAAAGGGCACTAGGTGTAAAGAACACCACTACGGGTTCCAGTGCCTTCAGGATGCAGAGGAACCCCCTCAAGCTCACGAAATCAATCCACCTTCTGCAGATAAATCTTTTATTCATTCCAACAAGGAGGTTGGTGAGTCCCCTCCTACACCTGTCGTTAGATGTTAAAGCTATTCTGCTGGAATATTAGGGGTCTGAACAACCCCATAAAACATAAGGAAGTGAGACAGCTAATTGCTTGTCATTCCCCACACCTGTTTGCTCTTGTAGAAACAAAAGTCAGACAGCACAAGGCTGATAGTATTATAGATCAGATAGCCCCAGGTTGGGCAGTTTATCTCAATTATAACCATTCGCTCAGAGGTCGAATCTGGATTGTGTGGAATGCTGATGAGGTCTGTTTCTCACCTCAATTTAGTTCTGACCAGCTGATCCATGGTACCCTCACCATCAAAGCCACTTTTGATAGTGCTATGCTTAGTGTTGTATATGGGTATAATATTGCTTCTGAGAGACAGAGACTATGGAGGGACCTTAGTTCTGTCCAAACATCTTCCCCTTGGTTTCTGGTAGGGGAATTTAATGTTGTCCGATTTAGCACTGAAAAGGTGAATGGCAGGCCTCTTAGCCATCAAGCAACTAAAGAGTTCAATGACTTTCTCGAGTCCCTGGAGCTTAATGATCTCAAATATAGTGGGTGTAGATTCACATGGACTGACAGAAGCTATTATTCTGAGAGGATCATGTGTAAACTTGATAGAGCTCTAGTCAACATGGCTTGGCTCCAAAAGTTCATAGCTTCTGAAGCTGAGTGTATTACTCCTGGCATATCTGATCATTGTCCTTGCATCATTAGAGTTTTTGCTGATGAACCCAGAGGTAAAATTCCCTTCAAGTTTTTTTACCACTGGGTTAACCACCCTGATTTCATGCAACTTGTAACAGCTGAGTGGGCTGAGGAGATTAATGGTACTCCTATGTTCAGACTAGTGGGTAAACTGAAAAGACAGAAACTATGCCTTAAAAAGTGGAGTAAAGAGGAATTTTCTGATCTTCACAACAGAATTCAGACTACTAGAACTGAACTTACTCAAATTCAAGGGGAATTGATGAATGGTAGTGGTAAGGAATTGCACAAGAAGGAATCTGACAAGTTTAGTTTATACTGTGCTCTCCTTAGAGCTCAAGAGTCTCAACTCAGGCATAAATCTATGATACAGTGGCTACAGGAGAGAGATAATAATTCAAATTTTTTTTCACAAATCCCTTATAGCTCACAGGTCTAGAAACAAGATCCTCTCTCTCAGGGCTTAGAATGGAGAGTATCTCACCACACACACAGAATTGCTGAGGTTCTTACTGAGTACCATAGAGATATTCTTGGGGAAACTCACCTTCCTAGGGCTAATCAGCCTGAAATTTCTGTTGAAAGGGGCATTTCTGAGGCTGAGGCTACTGAGCTTACTTCGCTTTTTTCTAATAGTGACATTAAAGCATGTCTATTTAGTTTGAAGGATGATAAAGCACCAGGTTCAGATGGTATACCCCTAAGTTCTTCAAAACTACCTGGGATGTCACTGGCCAAGATTTCTGCCAGGCTATCAAAGATTTCTTCAAGTATGGTAAGCTACCTAAGCAAGTAAATCACACTGCGATCACCTTGGTCCCCAAGGGCCCTAACCCCTCTGATGTTGAAGATTACAGACCTA
>JAUPMG010277626.1:0-18720 GCA_031762675.1 Pachysandra terminalis | reverse complement strand
AAATATCTCTAAGTCTGATATTTATAGTATCTTGATTAAGTCAGGGGTATTTTAGGTATTCGGTCAATATCTTCTTCAACAGAAGTCGTAAGCTTACCCCAATAGAGGGCTTTGCTTAGCGAGGCTAATACTGATGGTTTGAGTCAGCTAACTCAAATTGGGATTTTTACTTATTTATTCCCGCAATATTTTGAAATTGCCGGAATTACCGAGTCAAGGGAAATTTCTCGAATTGCTTATTTTTCTGAAGTTGGACCTATCGATTGAAGTCAAGGCTCTATCGTCTTCAAATCTAAGTGATTAGCAGGATGATCATAATCATCTGAATTAATTATGCCATTAAGCGTAATTAATTCAATAATCCGAACTCGGGGATATTACATCAGATTTTGAGGCTGACTTTGCGTACCGGATGACCAGAACGTCAAGAAAGAGATCTTGGACGAGGACACAAGTCGCATTTCTCCATTCATCCTGGGAGCACGATGATGTACAAGGATCTACGTCAGAATTTCTGGTGGCCAGGTATGAAGAGAGAGATCGCTCAGTATGTGGCACAATGTCTCACTTGCCAACAAGTGAAAGCTGAGCACATGAGATCAGCAGGACTTCTACAGTTGTTCTCGATTGCAGAATGGAAGTGGGAGCACATCACTATATATGGACTTCGTGATCAGAATACCAATGACTTGTGGGAGCTTGGATTCGATTTGAGTGATTATTGATCGATTGACCAGATCTACCCATTGTTTACCTGTTCAGACTTCAGCTACAGCTGAGGAGATTGCTAGACTGTACATTCGTGAGATCTTGCGACTACACGGAGTTCCAATCAGCATAGTATCAGATCGTAGGTCTTTGTTGACTTCTAGGTTTTGGGATGCGTTGCTGAAAGCCTTAGGTACGAGACTTGATCTCAGCACCGCTTATCACCTGCAGACAGATGGCCAGACTGAGAGAGTCAACCAAGTTCTTGAGGACATGTTGCGAGCTTGCGTGATGGATTTTGGAGGAAGTTGGGTAGAGCATCTAACATTAGTAGAGTTTTCCTACAACAACAGTTTTCATGTGAATATAAGCATGGCACCTTTTGAAGCTTTGTATGGCCGGCCATGTTGTTAACCTGTGTGTTGGTCAAAAGTGAGAGAAGACAGCATTCTTGGACCTATGCTAGTGCAACAGAGCATTGAGAAAGTGAAGGTCATTCAGGAGAGACTGAGGGCAACACAGAGTAGGCAGAAGAATTATGTCGACAAGAGACGGCGAAAGCTAGACTTTTCTGTTGGAGATCGCATATTTCTCAAGGTTTCACTGTTGAAGGGAGTTATGCATTTCGGCAAGAAAGGAAAGTTAGCATCTTGTGTTGTTGGACCCTTTGAGATACTCGAGCGTACCGGACATGATGCCTATTGAGAAGCTTTACCGCCTTAGTTGTCAGCAATCCATGACGTGTTTCATGTATCACTCCTATGAAAATACTAGCCAAACCCTTCGCATTGCTAGATTGGACACAGTTGGAACTTCAAGACGATGTTACCTACGTTGAGAAGCCGATGTAGATTCTAAATCATAAGGAGCAAGTGTTGAGGATGAAGACGATACCATTGGTGAAGATTCAATGGGGACATCATGGTGAGACGGAAGCTTCTTGGGAGCGAGAATAAGAGATTCGGGAGTACTACCCACATTTGTTCGTGGATTGAGGTACGCAAATTTCGGGGACGAAATTCTCTTAAGAGAGGTAGGTTGTAATGACCTAAATCCACTTAAGGATGGCCCATATTTAATGGTTTGAATTTTACAGAATATAATCGTATTTTTCTGTATTTATTTGATATATATATATATATATATATATATATATATATATATGTATCATATTTTTAAGCTATTTGCATAACTGTGTAATATTATTAATTGGTTTGGGGTTATTTTGATAATATGATAAACATGGGGGAACTGATTTGAATAGAATCAATTAGTTGAGAGTTTCTGTTTTGAACGCAAGACCAAAGGGGACGTGCAAATCCTTTCGGAAGTTTTTCTTGTGTTTTGGCAATAAGGGTTTAAGAGAATTAGGGATTCTTATTCTCTTCACATTGCTTTGAATTCTAGATTTAGATTCTAGAGAGTTGTTGGAGAAAAGAAGAGAAGAAGAAGAAGAAGGAGATTTCGTGGAGAACGTGGAGGCCGAGACTTGTGGAAGCTTTCATTGTTGAATTCTTTTTCTCACAAGGAAGAACGTTTCTGAGAGTGTTTAGAGACTCAAAAAGATTCAGGTAAGTTGAATTGGGGTGATCATTGATCTTTTATAGAAATCGATAGCTTATGTTTTTGAATTGAATGAGTGTTCGATTTTAATGTTGATTGACTGATTAAATCTTTGTTAGAATGGTTTTTGAATGATCTATTGTTGTTTAATGATGTTTTCAGAAGCGTAGAAGTAAGTATGTGTTGTTTTGAATGTATTAGATAGCATAAGTTTGGATTTCGAGACCCAGAGAAAAACCCAAAAAAAACAAGAAATCGTGCAGATCGGCAGGCTTCAGCCCACCGACGCCTCTGCCGACAGAGACCATTTTGTAGGCAAAACTATCTATCCAGCAGGCTTCGGTCCACCGACCCCTCTACTAACAGAGACATGTTTTTAGGCTATTTTGACCCTTCGGCAGACCTCGGCCCACTGACGCCTCTGTCGACCAACCTTTAAATTACACAGTGAGTAGTTATTTTGTGTGGTGACCTAGATGGATGGTGTGGGGCTTCGACCGTTGTTGTTTTTGGTTTTCTGGAAGCAAGACATGACCATGGTGTGTCAATCTTGGTGTTCCAAGGTTCTTGATGCCACTATCCCTTCTTAGGTTGATCCCGTGTAGTTGTGGACATGTGGTAATCTATTGATTGTTGTGTTGTTGTGATAATGGATGGAATCTGGTGAATGTGTACAATCAGATTATCTAAGTGTATGGGCGCTCAGATAGTTTCTATTGTAAGCCTTCACATGATATCCTCTTAATGCATTACATACTAGTTTGATGTTTATTGTTAAGTGTACTGGGAGGTGGAAATCTACAGAGAAACAACTGCGATGCCTCCGGACTGGGTTGACTTTATATCTTGTGGGGTGAAAGGGCCCACTTAAACTAGGGTAGGATGCTTGCGAGCGCCTTTACGGGTTGGCAACCCCTTGAGTACTGTACACTTGGAAATTTTCCATACTATATGATAGCCTTCGTGCCATGGGTTTGCGCCCGGAATGGAGAGGGGTTTCCGGTAATTCCTTCGATGCGTTCTAAATCGTTCATTGTTGTTGGAAGCATCATTTGAGGTCCACTTACCATGCGATGTTAATGTTAGTTCATTACATTGTGCATATCTATCTTTGCTTGTGTATGATACTCATTGCATTCATCTAAGTTCATTTGAATGTTTTCATCTCATCTCATATCATCTCATTTAAACTACTCATCTTGCATTGGATTATGTTGTTCATGTTGGATTTATTATTGGATTGTTATCGTACTAATCTTGTGATTGATTTCTATGAGAGGACGGGTGAACATTCCATGTATCTTATTGAGCATCATAGGCTCACACAACGTTTTATGTTATTGGATGAGAAGAATAGGGACCGCTCTAGTTGGAGACAACGCTACACTTGAACTTGACCTGCTGTTTTCTTTGTTTTTCAGTTTATTGCTTTACACTCCCGAGGGAGTTAGACTTTATTTATGATGTTGTTATGAGTAGTTGATCCTGTGGGATGTAGTAGTTGTTTAATTTGGTTTTTCTCACAGCTAAGGCCTATACATTGTTTTATTCAACATTTGATTTTGATTGGATAATTTATGTAGTAGTTACTTTCGCACTCTGATCTTACTTATATGAAAGTATTATTTCTTTTATTTTGCTTATGTTATGGTAGCAATCCGCGGTTCAGTTGTGGATCTTGAAGGTCTCACCTTGAAATCAGTGTAATTCCCACATTGGGGTTCGTGTCACGGGGATGGGGTGTGACAATATGGCTCAAAGAGCTTTGCTAAGGTTGTAAAGGAGAAGGTAAATATCTTGTGTTTACTTATCTACAAAGTTAATAGTTTTTGTTACATTTTTACATACCTGTACTATCTCTCAAACAAAGTTGTGAGCTTTTTTTTGCATTATAATAGCGAGTAAGGACTGGTTCTGAGCATCCAGTGCCTCGAGCAGATATCTTTAAGTTGACACATGTGCACAAGGATGGATCTCCGCTCTGTGATGTAGCAGGTAATGCAATTGTAAGTGTTCTTTCTCATATTTATGTATGTTTCTGCCTTTGTATAAGCATTTCCAATTTGTCTAAAATCCATTAAGTAGAGTTGAATGTGCATTTCAATAAGGCCTTGTTGAGTAAATGGTTATGGAGGTTTGGGGTGGAGAGGGATAGTTGGTGTAAGGACCAGAAAAATATTAAAATTTAGATAAGGGTATTTTGGTAATTTACCTAAGGGGTTCAGGTTAAACTTGTAAATTCATTTAAAGGAGAGTGGGATATTGAATGAACAATTTCCCCTTTTATATTTATTAAAGTTCTAGAACATTAAAAGATAATAAGAATCATCAAGAAGAGTTAACTCCATGGGCTAACCTAACCGAGTGTTTTAGACTTAAGTGTAACCTATAAGAATCCAACCAGTTTAACCCTAACCTTATGAGGATGTATAAATAGACCTTAAGACTTGAGAAGCCCCATAAAATTTTACGGGTGGTCAAATGAGGCCAACCCTAGAGCAAGGGAGCAAGCTGGAGTAGCAGGACAAAGGGAATCCATGACACCATCAGCCTTGAAGGTTAGTGAACTTTCAATTCAGTGGTCTTTGGACATAAACACAAATATCAGTAACCTAATACAATACTGTAATCTTTAATGTGAGGATGTTAAGTAGAATTTAGATATATTGTGTATAAGAGGGTGCTAATGCAGTATTCTATTATTAGGTTAATGGCAAAAGATAAGCTTTCAGTACGTGAAGTGAATATTATAGATGAGTAGACGTATGTTTTAAGGAGTCATATTCATTTTAAAAGCCATGTAAAACTCAAAGGCAAAACAGGTTAACAAATATTGATAAGAACTCTTGGTTTTGAGACTGCCAATGGACACACCAGTATACCGTCCTAGGCCATTGACAGTAAAGTCTGTAAATTCTTAGTAGGGCACCCAAGGGCTAGAGTAGACCAACATGTCCACCGACCACACCCACCGACCTAAAAGTGATAAAAGGAATGAAATCTTGAAAAGTGTATATGCATATCAATAAGGACCTAACGGGCTTGGTGCCACATGGTTTGGACCACCAGTGGGTTCAACAGTATACCATCACCCAAACGGCATAGCCACGGATTAAGTAGAACTCAAGGGATTTGGGAAAAAATCAATTGTAGGAGGGTATTATAAGTAATTGGTGAAAGGTTTTTAGAATTGGTAATGCTTGACCACCGACGATGTACCATCAATGTGCCTGCACAGCCACCGACCATAGTAGGGAAGCCTATAGCCCAGTTGTGGTATAATTTGTGCCTAGGAACATGTGTAAAACCTCTAAGGTAAAGTGTTAATCATGATAGAGTCCAACTTAGATTTGTTAAGTAAAATGTGAGACATGTCATCCACCACTTATCTTGTAGATGCCCAGAAATGCATTGTGGTAAAGGGGTGACCTTAAATATGGAAAACAATTAGGATAACGTAGGATAATGATACTGCTAAAGGTTGATAATGCATATGGATATTACACATGATAGTCTTGGGGGTGAATGAACATAAAAACAATGTATGGGATGATTTGAGTAAATAATTGAGATTACTTGTGAGAAAAGCTGAATGCTCGTGTAAGGTGTGAATTGATCCTAGTTAGTTGTGTGAATTAACTCTAGATTGATGTGTATATTATATATATAGACATACATGTTGTGCAATAGAAGTATTGCAAGGTGAGTAATGATCTTGACATTATTGAATCACCAAAATTGTGGTGAGAATGATTATGCTATTATGTTAGATTTTATGAATAACTTTGATATGGATGTATATGTAAAACTCATGAATGACTTCAAGGTATACTGTAACATGGAAGTGTGAATCCATGATTATGTTGAAGTGAATGATTATGAATGCTTTTTCATGGAATGTTAAAATTTATTGCATTAACTAAGTTTTAAGTAAACAAAAATACCAATGCAAGGTGACTTCCCGGTCTAGATGACCAGATGAGACTCAAACTCTAGAATGAGTTTTTGACTAATTGATAGTGATGATAGAAATGCTAAGGGGCAAGTTAAGGGTTGTCCAATATGCTCAGAATGAGATAACTATTGATAGTTTGTTCGTGAGATGTGCCACAGGGGAAAGTTTTGTGCTAAATTTGTGATGCCCCAGATTTGTCTTGAGATAAAAAATGATAGTCGGACAAGAGCAACCCATGGGTTTAGAGGCCCTAAAACTATGATGTACACACATAATCTACTGAGTGTTCTTGTAGCCCTAGAGTCCCATGTGTTAGCCAAGTTACATTGGTGGGATTGTTATAAGGAAACATTATCTACTGTCCTGTAGTCTTACGAGACCAATGTAGTCAGGGGCAACATTGTTGGATAGGTAGTGATCTAGTGTGGCCATACATCAACTCAATATCAATAACGTGCATATCATAAAGTTGTGTTTGAATTGTGAAATGTGGAAGGGAGGTGTGACTATCTCATGTATGATCATGAAGCACACTACATCTTGTAGATGTGTAAGTGAGTGAGGACTAGCATGCATATTACCATACCTGGTGAGAAGGGAGGGAAGACTGCATTATGTTGAATTTCTATGGTCTTAATGTTAAGGAATACAACATGAATTTTCCTAAGTTATTTATCTGATATTTCATATTTATTTATTGGTCTGGGTTTTTGATTAAATACCCAGGCATTACGGGTTTACTCATGAGATTACAAGCTCACCCTCCTTTGTTAAATATTTTTTTTTTTTGTTTGAGCTACTTATTTTAGAGAGTAATGCTAATGGACTTTGGGTAGAAAGCACCTTACATCTTTATTTGGTTAGTAGAGATCCTGGTATAGTATATCTAAAAAACAGATTATGCATATTTATTGTCTCTTGTTATTCATTGTTTTGCGACCTCCTTGAAGGGGGTGAGAGTTGCATTCCGAATCCTAGCGGGAACCTCAGATAGGTATACCCTAGGATAAGGATGTGACAAAGTGGTATCAAAGCTTGAAGTTTAATTAATCTTAGTACCATGAGGTAAGGTGAGTAAGAAGAAACAAGAGTAGTAGAACTATAAGGAACACCTATAGGATGTCATGGGAGATAGAAGTAAGGGAATAGATATGTAAGAATGAGATTGAGGATTGTTTGCTGACTATGCTTCCTTAAAGTTTACTTTCTGAAAGACACTAAGGGATAGGAGCCACTATTCCTGAAGGTCCAAGGATTGAATTTTAAGGATGTGATGTATGGTGAGTATACTGGGTTGGAAGGTCTAGTGAGACATGACAACCAAAGGCTTGCAAGGTGTTGATTGCCAAAATTTATATGATTATTTAAAACCCTAACACTGACTACCTTAATAAATCTGGGACAATGTAGTTGGAAATACATTGAACCTAGAACTTTTGAGAAGGAAAGGAGTATTAGCATAATTATGATGGAATGATAAAAGACACATTTTATTTATAATGATTCATTCCCAAAAAGAAATTTTGACAAAATTTAATTGTTAAGAATAAATGATGAGTGATCTGAAAACTATTTAGACCAACATGGTTGGAATGAAAGGAAAGTGGAATTATGAAATTGAAATCCCTAATAAAATGTTAGTGTTGTGGTAGTCTATATAATTTCCTAGAATTTTAATGGTTGTAATTTGAAGTGTGATATGTGACAAAAGTCACTGTACGGTATGAGAAGTGATTTCAAAAATTTTATATAAGTGTGAAGTGTTTGACCTGCCTTTTGTGCTATATGTTTTCAATTTGAATATTAACGAGGAATTTAAAAAAAAATTATTTATTTATTTTTTAAATTTTAGGCATCGGTAGACCACTGGTATACCGATGGGTCGGGGTAACCGAAGCTGCAACCTTTTAAAAGCTAAAAGTTTTAGGTTTTCTTCAATTCTCTCAATTCTAAATGAAACCTAAACCTCTCCAAACACTTTCAAGGTATTTCTAAAGCATCCTAGGAACCCACATTGTCATCCTTGCAAACCTTTGAAACTTGGGAATTCATCTTGAGTAGAACACTCATTTGCAAAACTTGATCCCTAGTTTATTCATCTACATTTCCCCATGGCTAGAACCAAGGTAGTATCCCAACCAAAACCTTTGAAGAGAACACGTGCATCAACATGAAGGGTACCTGAGGAAACCCTAGAACCATGTCCCCATAAAGTGGAGTTTGAGGAATACTCTGAAGGAGAATATGTGGAAGAAGAAGATTCCATAGAATTAGAACCACAGGTAAATCTGTCACAACATCCTACCGAGGTAGAGAAAATGATGACCCATACCTTTTTCAATAGCGAGATTATCATTCAAAGACTAGTAGAACTTGAACATGTCAGATCGTTTGGTGTGGTTGACATCGTTAGGAATGCTGGGTGGCTTCCTATGTTTTCTCAGGGTGGATCAGCTTACCCTTCCATTATTCAATCGATGTACTCCTCCATGGTTGTAATGACCCAAACCCTTAAAATAGAATCATTAATAAATTTTCTACATTATAGTCGAATTAATACAAGTTTAGGGGTATATTTATAATTATCTTATGTTGGCTTAGGGGCTAATGTGTTATTACCTTTACAAAGGGATAGTAACTGAAATTTATAAGCATCATTCAATTAGCTACAAACGCAGTCAGCAAGAAATTTTCTTGTAAGCATGCTAGCTTAGGCTAATATGGGTAAACAAAACTACCCTATTAACCATCTAACCACCTAAGCTAAACTAAGAAACCATAATAACTCAACTTGGGAAAAAGGAAGAGACAATTTTTGTCTTACAACCACAAAGGGAACAGTTAGGAGAGTAGCTGAATACTTAGAGTGGTTTCTGCAGAAAGGAAAAAAGGAAGAAAGAAGATTGATAAGGAAGAAGGAAGATTGATTCCAGAAATTCTGAGAAAATACCAAGTAAGTAGCTTATCCGGTCTTGTACAATGATTATGCGGTTAAAGTTTATTAGTTTACTGTTGATTTGGTCTTTGAGCATGATTTATCAAATTTATATGTTGATTTCCATTGATTTGTGAATAGTAGGATTTCGATAAATTAGTTTATATACTAATATTAAAAACTGGACTGCTTATGTTTGATTTTCATAAATTACTTTGATGTTATGAAATAAATGATTATTTTGATGATTATGATCATATTTGGTTGTGTTTTGAATTTTAGCATGTTTTAAAGTAGTATGTGAATTGGATGCATAAAACACTCTTTTTGTATTCTAGAAAATTACAGAACATATGCCAATCTGAACTAGAGTTATAGAACATATGTAAATTATTTGTATAATTTATTTTATATTTTATTTAGATTCCCCTATTTGTTATAAAGACTCCAAAACAAGTTTGAGGCGATTGCGATGCTGAAAAACATTGTTTTTGGGCAGTGCATCGAGCACACAGGATTGCAATAGAGCGCAAGTCCTGTGGGATCGAGCACAATTTCACAGAACACAGCTTTTTGACAGAATTAACCCTATAATCTATATGATATTTATGTGAACCAACTTGTAACCATTTTTCAAGGTTACTAAGAGTTGTGATTACCCACTTATCGTAGTGGATGGATTTCCCACTTATATTTAGTGGATGTGATTTCCCAGTTATCATAGTGGATGGATTTTCGACATATGAATGTGGATGGATTATGGATTCCCCACTTTTGTGGATGGATTTCCCACATATGGATGTGGATGGATTTCCCACCTGTGAGGTGGAGGGATGACCATAATCTATATAATGATCGAATGTGTTAATGGGAGTACCTATAATGTCTTCCATTGGATTACTTGCGTGTATGGGCGCGTAAGTAGCGTTCACAGGAACATATCATTTGTATATCCAAAGCATCATAGGAATGCTTATGAGGTCTTCCATTGGATTACTTGTGTGTATGGGCGCGCAAGTAGCTTTCACGGGATTACATCATTTGGATTCCCTAGGATAGGCATTCATGCTATGATTGTTGAAAGGTTAGGTGTTCCTTGGAAGGAAAGGAGTTTGGGTTGCCTATTTTCCCGTATGCTAAAAGTCCTACAAAAGATTAAAGATGGTGGCTGTTGAACCATGGGTTAGCAACCGGATCAGCGTGGGGGGCTTGCCGATTGTTCCTTGAACACATGTTCCGAACTGGATAACCTGAGGACACTTAGCACGACATCTGATCATAGGTGCATTACTTACATATCATATTGTGTTCATTAGATGAGCATCTTAGAGCATTGTATTTCACATTCATATCCATCATATCATATCATATCATTGTTTATATTGTTTATTGTATTATTGGTTTATCGAATGATTTTATAATCATATTGTCACTGTACGTTAACTGGATCATACTTGCTGAGTGTTCCATACTCATGCAGGATTTCATAACTGCAGATTGATATAGTACGTACAGACGAGGGGACTTGGACATGTGATTTCAGATGGACTTAGATTTCATTTTCTTTTGATTCAGACATTATGTTTATTTTAGTTGGATGTACGACTCTTTTGAATCCTTTGATGTTATTTTAGTTGCAACCTCTGATGTAATAGTTAGTTATTATTTTCCACTTTTGTTACTCTGACTTTTATGAAGTAAATTGAGGGCTTTTTCATTCCTTGTTCAATGTGATATCCATGGTCCAGAAATGGATCCCGAAGGTTGAACCTCCTTATCCGTGCCTTCCCACCTAGGGATGTGAGCCATGGGATCTGGGGCATGACAATGGTATAATGAATGAGGGATGGTTAAAGAATTCAAAATTCGGGAGAGTAAACACCAAATGCGAGTGGCCTTAGTGGCTAAGATCATGGGCTTGAACATGAATCATAGTATGATCTACCTACCAGAGCTTCTAGGATTAGAATGAGAGGAGGTGATTGTCATGAACCAAACCGGAAAATTCCAATTCTGAAATTTTCAAGATTTATTCATGACTCTCACCCCATATTGCTATGGGTGTGGAAACAATAGTCAAAGCATTAGCGGAAGTAATTAAAAGTTCTAGTAAGATTTAAGTAACATAAACATAAGGTCTAGTCTATTCAAAGTAAAAAGGGAAGAAAATAACTCTATTACACTTCAACAACTAATCCGGTTTCTATACCCTTTCCTAAGCTCTCTCTTCATGACCAAGCTCCAAGACCTGAAATATAAAATCAACAACCATAAGTTGGAAAGCCCAAATAAGTAATCCTTCAATGCAAGGTATTAATCATATCCCAACATTATGAGAAAAGTGCATATATATGATGAATTAGCATCAGTGCCTACTCGGTGAAGTAGTAAACAACGAGGATTACAAAGGAATTATTCTCTCCCAACCTCACTTGGTATTATATCAAGAGTCCACATCATAGTATCTGCATGTCTAATGCTATATGGAGATTAGATCAAGTGTATCACAGATTTGATACTCAAAATAATTTCAACAGCGAGTATGTAGTGCAAGCTGCAAATGAGGCGTTGTATGACATGTAAAATATAGTAAGTTCCCACATAATCGATCCTTCTTATGAGCAAGATGTCTTATCGAACCATACCCCTAGTACAAGGCCTTCTCAAGGATAGGATATTCTATGTGCGCAACATAGTTGTAAGGGTTTTCGATCTAGGAGGCACAATCCCCCCACTTATTTTTGATCATGAGTAATACTCAAAGGAATTATCAAAATGAATTGTCCTGAGGGAATCATACATATTCACATTCAACATAAGGGTAAAATTATGGTTCAATTCTTTGCCAAGGATTCCACTACTGCGAACTACCCTAAGGAACCATCTTACCACAAGTCTGGGAGGCACACCAAAATGAGGACTCTCTCTCACCTTGGGCGGAAACAATATAGTCCTCTCATAGGAAAAAGGGTTCAATAAGTCAATTCATCTCACATGTAAGTCTAAACCCAAGGGTATTTCATGGGGTAATAGACTGAGCCACTACAGTGGGAAGGTCCATATGCAACTCATTGTGTTCAAGTTCGTTAATTTAATGCAACACACAATGATCCACAGACATATATTCAATTCAGCATTCACATGGGCACAGTCCCATGATTCTACACTACCATACACTATATTGCACAATATCAAGAAATTAGTTTAAAGTATCCTCTAAACATGAAACACATGATGTAAACCAATCATAAGCAGGATATAAACATCAAGCATAAAGAATAAGGCATAGAGTTGTCTGGACCAGTACAATCATCAAACAAACATTATACGTAAGAAACACCCAATAGAAAAGAAGGAAGTTAACATAAAACATCACCTAAAAGGATAAAACATCACATTTCACCACTTGTGTCAATTCTTGTATCTAGACATGCCTAAAACAAGGGAAAAGAACCAAGGGATGGGTCTTTGGACTGTTCCCTCGAGTTTCCAAAGATTTCATATTGTGGGGCTAATTCCAGAAAGGCTAGTTCTTTGGTATGAGGGGTCATATTTTGATCGGAAAGGCTATCAAGGTCAACAACACACTAGAACAGTAGGGTTAAGGATAATAGACATGCTCATAACTTAATATCTAAAATTGGACCAAAGGAGCCTCTCGGCGGGGTTCTCAGCAAACCCTCAGTGCGCCGAGATTGGTGTTTTGGTACCAACTCACCCAAAACTTTGGGAACTGGTCCGGATGGGTCCCATTAGGTAAAAACTGGTCTCAGCTCAACTTCCAAAATAGGGCTCGGCAAGGAGTCTCGGTGCTCCGAGATGGTCTCATTGCCTTTTCCAAAACACCTGGAATTCCCAAGAGATCTCGGTGTACTACTCGGTGCGTCGAGGAGGTCACCGAGGCGCAATTCTGGGTATTTCTGGGTGAAATTTCCCCTAAAGATCACTATCCATCTAAGGGAGCGTCAAATGTAGTTTTTAGGTCCAGAGTTTAGGTTCTACACAAGGATTTACTAATTTCCCCCAATTTCCCAAAACCTAGAAATTCCTTCCAAAGGTTTGATTCATAGGATAGTTGATCTTGCTTACAAGGTTGATTTCAGGGGTATGGACTTTTAAAGACATGAAATCCAATAGCCAAACAGATGGGGGAAGAAGAATACAACCCACATAATCTTCGCCTCATGATCACAATATTAGAATATAAACAAGAACACAAGCATTGAAGGTACACTCAACTTGGGTGTGTTGCTGGGTCGCGTCCGAGGTCGGTCCACTGTGCATCTAGGGATTTGGAGTTTCTTCCCCTTCTTCTCCATGGCTCCATAAGAAAGAGAATGCAAGGAATGAGGTTATGATCTTATGTTTCTATTTATAGGTCTATAAGGGTTATGTTGTGATTTAAAGTAAGTTTAGGGGCAAAACAGGGTTTCTAGCTCTATTTTATAAAATTTATCACCCAAATAATTTTTGATGGTGTGATTATACTTAGGGGCCTCAAATGAATCTTCTAACTTGTTTAGAATAATTATTAGCTTGTTAATTGATTTTACCTCTTATTTACCTAATAGATCCAGCTATTGACTTCTCTCTACTTTTTAATTCTATTTGGTCAACCTTATCAGTTTAGTGTCCTTAAGGAGGTGTCTAGTGTGACTTATAGGATTAAGGATTCTATGAGGGTTAATCCTAATTTATTTGTGAAATTAGTTGTTAGATGATAATTCTACGACAATATTTATAGTTATAGTTTGAGAATTATTCAGGCTGTTACATTCTACACTCCTTAAAAAAATTTCATCCTCGAAATTAATGTAAGGAGTTCTAAAAGCGGATAGGAAACTAAAATGCAAGTGCACACAAAAGTAAGGAAACACGTGATTCATTAATATCAACGAGCTTTACATAGAGGGAATAACTGGAATCATCACACTAAAAAAGGAGGGGTCAGTACAGGCTACCCAATAAAATACACACATAATAAAAGAAACATAAAGTCTAACACACTGCGTGAAGAAACCTAAAAACATGTGAAAAGGGAAACACTGAAACAACTAAATGGTGTCCTCGAGAGGAGGAGAAGGTGGTTGCATGGCTGAAAGTTGCACCGCATCACTCGTCCTGCTGTAGCCGAACTGCCCTGGAAAAACTGAAGGGTCTTGTCCATGCTCTTCTGTAATCTGGTCATCTGTCCTCTGTTCCACTGAAGCTCCATTGCAAGGCCTACACAGGTATGGACATTCGCTCGCTCCAAAGCTGCTAGTCAGGCCTCAATGTTCACGTCCCTCCGAGAGTAACTACGCTTGGGGGCGGGATCAGCTCCAGGTGCGGCGGGTGAGGATGCTCGAGATGCTAGGTGTGGCCGATCGGGCTGCTACTCCTGTTCTGGCTACTGCTGCTCTTACTCCTGCTCTGGCTGCGGAATGAGCTCCTCAACATAGCGAGGATGGCCCGTCAAACTGAGGTTCATAACGCTGAATGGCCGAGCTTTCTTCTTGTGTTCGGGCCACGACAGTGCAAAGTCCCAGTACCAAGACATGGCACACATCAAGCAAGAAAATGGCAATGCACCTCGAGAGATCCGAAGGAACTGGATGATGTGACCGATGACAACAGAAGTAAGGTAGTGCTTTTGCCTCAAGATGACTCGGTTGAGCACCTGAGCCATGAAGGGTGTGAGCTCGCTGGTGTTGCTAGAACGAGGATAAACTCTTTTGAGTAATATGGAGTGAAGGATCCGATAGGATGAGAGGACTTTAGTGGGGAAAAGGGAGTTATCCCTGTTCCACTCCGCAACTCGGCCACATAAGACTTTAGGTTATTGTGAGCCACTCTGAATGCTCTAACTCGGGAATGATGCTGAGTTCATTGTTCATAGGAATATTCATCAAGTGGGAAATGAGTTGGAGGTCGAGGATATATTGCTCATTGTCGATGGTGAAAGTGATGGTGGAGGCTACAGGGCTGGTATCAGAAATGTAATTGTACATATTCTGGGCTATGGTCTTGTATGCCTCACCACCCCAATGGAGGATCGACTCATAGTCAATAGCTCAGAGTATGGCAGGAATCCCGTAGGACTCCACACTAGTGTCTACAGTAGGCCTTTCAATAATAATGGACCGGTTGAAGTATTCACTCGGTACGAGTTGGAGTGAGGGCTTGGTGTCGGAAGGACATTCTACACCTTTAACTTCGTAGGGATCGGGAGATGGTGATCTCCTAGAAGTTGATGCCCTAGTGGGTCTAGATTTCTTAGAAGGATTTTGGGTTTTCTTGGCTTTAGGCATAGTGAATCTTGGTTTCGAAGAGAAGGAAAAAATTGTCTAGCTTGGAAGGGGATCTAGGGTTATTCACTACAAAAAATGGGTTTTTACAGGAGGTATTTAACGCTGGTTTGATAAAAAACGCCGGCTAATAATGTATACTCGGTAGTTTTTATTAAACCGTCGAGAAAACCCTTTTGTGCTTAGAAAATCCCGCAGAAATGACCCATGCTCAGCGGTTTTTTCAAGACCGCTGAGAAATACCCCTACGCGCACGAATTTTCCCGGGTAAAATTACCCTTTGTCGGCGGTTAAAATAAAAACCGCTAGCAATGGTCTATTTATCGGCGGCTTTTAATACACCGCCGAGAAAGGACTTTTCTTTTTGTGCACTAATCTGGTCCATCTATGGTGGTTCTTTTTAAACCGTCGACGAAGGAATAATGGTCGGTGATGTTTTAAAAACCACCGGGACAGTATGTGTATTGGTTGGCAGTTTTTGAAAACCCGCCGAGAAATTCCTTTCTATATACAGTGGTTATATGTAAACCGCCGACAATGGTGGCATGGTTGGCGGTTTTTTACCGACCGCCGATAAAGCATAGACGGCGGTTTAAGTAAAACCGCCGATCAAGGGTTATTGGTCGGTGGTTTTCAAAAAACCGCCGAGAATTACCATGTGTTCATAACCCGCACAAATCCCTTTTCTCTTTCCCTTTCCCTTTCCCTTTCTCGCTCCTGCCTTCTTATGCGTTGTTGCCTTTTGTGCTCAATCGTTGTCGCCATCTTCGTCGCATTTGCCCGTCGCTGTTGCCGTCACCGTTGTCATCGCTGGGGCCGTCACCGTCACTTTCGATAGTTTCCCTCTCCCTCTTGCTCTCCATCAACCCTTCATCTGACCAGGTAATTGTTTGCTAGCTCTAGTTGTCTTGGTGTTTCTCTAGCTCATGTTATTCTAGTTTGTGAGGATTAAGAGGGTCCGTAGCATTCTACATTTCATGAAAATATATGTAATTCTTGAAAGATATACTGAGTTTGTGATGGATAATCAGTTTAACCCACCTGACCTGTAAGTAAAAATATTCATGGTGGACTTTCCATTCCTCATAAGGGGTGTGAGAAATCATACCGACGATCTTAATTTTCTTATTCTTTACAAATAACACTTCACAAACACAGAAGTGTAGATTCCCAGGGCACAATACCTGAACCTTAGAAATTTCCCTTTTCTTATTATAACCAAAATGATTTTAAATTACATAAGGGAGATCAGATATATAATGGTTCTTTATAAATAAAAGCATCATTAAGCCTGTGCTTGGGTGCGATGCAAAGGAAAGTGAAAAAGAACATTCAAACTTATCATTCCATGGTTTCCAAACTTGGTTTGAAGGGAAAATTTTGATTGAAATAAAACTTCTCTAGAACATAGGACACATACCTCCCTATATAGGTGAACAATATGAACAGCAAAAGACCAGCAGTTGTTACCCCATTTACTAGATGCCCAAACATTGACATACTACCCATCCTTGATTCTAAAACTCAGTTTCAAACAATTTATACAAAGAAGGTTATAGAGCAGGCAGACATTAAAATGCCCATATGGCCTATTGTGTCTTTGCTCTGCAGCCTTGAAGAATATGAGGCTCAAGGTAATATTTTCCTATTTTTCCTTGGTAATGTGAGGTCTCATGGGGCAACCCAATGATATAAATTTTCTAGTTTGTTCTACACCTATAGTATCAAGAAAGCAAAAGAAAAGTCTAGTGATAAACATAGGGTCGAAAAAGAACCCCAGATTATCCATTTGTGTGTAAAATTAGATGAAGAATCCCTGAAAATTACATCTCAAGAAATTATGAACTGAAAAGTTGTGTAATCAGTCCGGAAAAAAATTGAGTATATATTATAATTATTTCAGAAGGTTCTATTTTAGATAAAACTGCTCATTACTAGTGAAATTTTAGGAACTCAAATTTTTTTAGTGAATGAGGCACTGGGCTCCACATACTGACCCCAAGTTCCCCAGCTATAAGCTCCTCTCCTTGTGGGTGACCTACCGGCTTATAGACGTCACTAATTAGTTGATGCAAAGCAAGAGGCCTTTGAGATTTTCTTTTGCTGAAGGTTAGTTTTAAGCAAAATTTTAATAAATTTTTCTTTTAATTTAATTTTATTGTTTTGATTTGAAGAACTTCAATGTGGTTTGTTGTTTTGATTTGAATTAGCTAAGTTTGATATATATTTGATGACATTAGATCGATTGATAGGAGTTAATCTACATTGAAGAACTAGTCAGCCACTGGGATCAATTTTAGATAACTTAGATAAACCTGCCAATTACTAGTGAAATTTTGTGAAGTCATCTTTTTTAGTGAACGAGGCACTGGGCTCCACATACTGACCCCAGGATCCCCGGCTATAAGCTCCTCCCCTTGTGGGTGACCTACCGGCTTATAGATGTCACTAATTTTTTGATGCGGGCTTAATTTGCTATCTAAGATTGTTTAGTTAGTTTAGTATTTTTATTCTTATTCCTGCATTTTCCATATATTATTTTGAATTACTATAAGTGTGTGGATGCCTTGAAAAATGGAGATACGGGGGTGTTGGTGGAATTATGTGGTATCTATGGAGTGTTTAATGCATTGCCTGTCTGAAAGATTATATATGTGATTTGTTCTTCATTTTACTTGCTATGGATGCATTGCACTTCACTAAGGGGATTGAAATTTTCCATAGGATATAAATATGAAGATGCATCATCACACATATAACATTTTGAATTGTCCCAGTGGAGAGTTTGGGATTAACAACTATTTTACTTCTTGTTTTATGATTTGATTATTTCCCTTTTAATTTTGGCAACCATTTCTGTGTGTTCTTTGGATACGTAGTTTACCTGACTATGTGCTTCTGGTTTATCTAGCTAGTATGGGTAATCGAGAGTACAATATGTCATGTTAGCTAAAGTATTTGAAGAAACACGCAGTGATGCTGCCGAAATTTTTATAGAAATATTCCAATCATAAAATTAGGGAGTAAAATAGTTGGTAATCCTGAATGGGCATAAAACCTTAAGTATGCATCATTTACTTGCAGGTTATATCTGGCTTGAAAATGCACGTGCTACATTAAGGTATGTCACACCTTTAAATTATTTGTGTTTATTTACAATTTAATATTATAATTTATGCCGTTCATGAACATGATCTCTCTTTACATATTGTAGATGCTTCTTTGAATATTTCCATATGTTATGTTTGTGAAATAAATCCATTAGTTTAGGC
>JAUPMG010277600.1:0-18723 GCA_031762675.1 Pachysandra terminalis | reverse complement strand
TATATATATATATATCTGTGTGTGTGTATGTATTATATGAAATATATGTAATTATATCAAAATATTATATATTTTGTTTTAAAAAAAAAAAAAAGAACAGGTTTCGTATATGGACTCTTATAAAGACAGGTTAGGATTTATCAAAACATGCCCATTGCCTTCCCTACTCAAATTTCAACATTTCATTTTATTTTTTAACACAATTCTCTGTTTTATGTATAGAGAATATGATTTAGGCCTTGTTTGCCATACCTTCCCACAAATAGAAAGGCTTTGTAAAAACAGGACTTTGAATCAAAACAGTTGGCTAAAATTTGTGTTTGGTGAGAAAAATTATGTAAAGGGATGCATTTGTACATGATTTTAAGCTAGATGGATATATTTGTCATTTTAAAGAATGTATAATAAAATGAAAGGATAATTTTATCATTTTAGAAGTTTTACTTAAATTTAGAACACAGTTAATTGCTTTCCGCAAACACAATTTTTAAAAAGTAATCCAACTCATACTTCGTTAAAATGGACTTCCTAAAAAATCTCTTCCATCTGAAATAGCTTTCGGAAGTGTCACCAAACACCTCAAACATTATATCAGGTAGAAAACCCTTTTAAGCCAAAGGACTTCCTGATCCTTAGAAAGCTGTGCTAAACGGGGCCTTACATTATTTTTAATGCAGAAGATGTCTCCTTTCTTCTTTTTACGTTTTGTAGAAAGAGTGATGTGAAGATGTTGAAGCAAAATGGTGATTTAAAAAGTTACATTCTAGTTCTAGATGGTTAGGACTGGTCATGGGCCGGGTTACCTGCCTGGCCCAATGTTGAACGGTCATGGACATATGATACATTGCCCGGCCCAACACATAGTTTAAGATAGAGTAAATTAGATTCATACCCTTAAGGTTTAACATAATGGTAACAAAGTACGCCTCAAACTTTGGCTCTCACAAACACATTGTGTAGTTTAAAAGTATGTTACAACAAATCCCTTTTGTTAATTGCTGTGAATAAAGTAACGAAATATTTGATTTTTTGCTTATAGCATAATATTTTAACGACAAAAGTATCCTTGTATATCTTTTTTAATGATTTTAAGAACAAAATAGGTGC
Source organism: Pachysandra terminalis (assembly GCA_031762675.1). NCBI lineage: Eukaryota > Viridiplantae > Streptophyta > Magnoliopsida > Buxales > Buxaceae > Pachysandra > Pachysandra terminalis. The sequence goes on along the minus strand of JAUPMG010277600.1, from coordinate 17,616 downwards.
TTATATAGACAGGTGGAGCCAGAAAGTTTTTTTAGGGAGCCAAATTAAATTACATTATAAATGACAAAAAAAAAAAAAGCTCTAATGTGTTTCACTAATTATTGCTTGATGATTTTGGTCTGAAGGAATAAAATCAAATTTTGATAGGAAGTTCTATATTTTTCTTTATTTATATGAAATAAATAGCAAAGTTTTATCAAAATTTTGAAGATTTAAAAAAAAAATTATTTTTTCAATTATTATTTTTACAAAATTTAATTATTTCAGCAATTTTTATAATTTTTTATCAAACTTGTCCGAAATCTTTTATAACAAATTTTATGATTTTGATTTTGCCTACATAAATGAAATCAAAAAATTTCATTGATTCCTGAAATATAAAAATTAAAATTTTAATTTAATGATTTTGATTTGGCATCCAAAAATTTCAATTAAATACTAAGAGAAAATAAAAATATAATAAAATATAAGGTTATACGGCTTCATATAAAAAGATTAAGAGAGAGTATATTCACAAAATATAAATTTAGGGTATACATAGATATATAGAAAAATAATAGGTAGAAGACCTTAATTATATTAAAATATATGTATAGAATATGATTTTATAAAACTATAAACAATAATTGATAAAATAAGTGGTAATTTATAAAAGAAATTTGTATAATCTTATAATTTTAAAAACTATATAACCTAAATTATAATTTTTAAAACTAACACAGTAAGAAACAAAATAAGAAGCCGCTACAATGGGGGTCACTATGTAGCACCAATCCACTCAAGGTGAGTGGAGTAGCAGAATTACAAGCTTTTAACAGGACTTTGGGGGGCCATGCCCCCCTCCACCCTTAGCTCCGCCCCTGTATATGGAAGAAAAAAGAAGCTTCATAATAACAAAAATTGTGAAAATCCCATCTATCTCTGATAATTATAAGATATATTAGTAATTTACTTTGCTATCGATTTAGCATACTTAAAGATAACGATTGATAGAGGGGTATTATAATCAAATGGTTAATTTCTATTACAAATCGTTAGATCTCTCTAGTTTGGCCCAATAAAGGTATTGGTTGTAATGGCCTTGATATTTATTTTCATTACCAAATCTAAGGGAGTATCAATGTAATTCACCCTTTAATATACGATTAAGAGTTCTTATTCAGTTGCTTTTTCAAAAGTGTCGCGAGGAGGTCATCCACGGGGATCTATATAGGTCCCCCACTTAATCATGTTATAACAAATGAATTACTGAAACTGGCAACCTTTAAGAGTTTTGCTTGAACTCAAATTTTTAATTTTTAGAAATAAAGTTAAAATTTTTAAATATAAAATCTAAAAATTACATAAATATTAAATTCTAAGCATTAAAACTTATAATCTTAAAATCCTAAACTAAAACTCTAAAAGGAAATATGAACCCTAAACCCTAAGTGTTAAATCTTAAAAAAAAAAAATGATAACAATAAAAACCTTAAAAAAGGTTAAACCTTAAGTGAAAGATATGAACCTTAAAATCTAAATAATTAAATAAATAAACCCTAAAGAGGAGAAGATGAACCCTAAGCCTTAGTAACTATACCTTAAAAAAAATTAAAACCTTAAAAAAGATGCTAAACCCTAAAATAAAAAACATGAACCTTAAAACACACGCACACACAAAAAAAGATAAATCCTTTTAATTATTTTTTATTTTATATTATTGTATAAAATGTTTTTTATCTTTAAAAGAGACTTTATTAAAGAGGAAAGACCATTTGAACATATCTTCAGTTGAATCTATGCTAGGGTGATGCTCTCATTTTCCTTTTTAAAAATGAGTCGTGACGAGATCACTCGGGATACCTAAATAGGTCCCTTGGTTGATCACGTTGCTCCACGTGGATTGAAGAAATTGGCAACCTAAGAGTTTTACTAAACTCAAAAACAAAAACCATTAGAAAAATTAAAATATGAAATGTAGAAAATTAGATAAATCATAAATCTTAAGCACTAAAACTTATAATTCTAAAATCCTAAATTTTAATTTATAATCCTAAAACCTTTAAAGAAAACATGAACCTTAAACCCTAATAATCCTAAAACCCTAAAAGGAAACATGAACCTAAACCCTAAATATTAAATCTTAAAAAAAATAAAATCCTAAAAATAATGCTAAAACCCTAAAAGAGAAAGATGAACCCTAAAACCTTAAAAAATTGCTAAACCCTAAAAGAAAAAGATGAATCTTTAAATCTTAAAACACTAAAAATAAAATAAAATAAATAAATCATACACTTGTGATATTTCAGATTTTAATTATTTTTTATTTTATGTACTTTTATTCTGAGTGGGGATTCAGACGGGAAGAAGTGGAAAGCCATTGGTTGGAAAGATAAGCATTCGCTTTAGCCAAAGCCAGGACCGGGATAGAAAGATTTATATAGGCCTTGTGAGGAAAAGATTGAGATAGGATTCGCCATAACCCGATGTTAGGGCATCATAACAAATGATATCTCAAATCGTACAGATCGGCCAAGCCTTTTCAGTAGTCCCGAAAGAAAGATTGCAAGCGGGACCAATTATTCCTTTCACTCCGGACAAGGGACTACAGGAAAAACGAATTTTAAAGATTTCACCGTCCAGCCAGTGGGAGCTCTAATCAACTACTGGAAGTCCGCTTGGCCTCCTTCTAGTTTAGTCGGGCTAAGCTCCGATTTCATGCTGTCCCGGTCGTATTTAGCCGGAGTCCAGCCCGGTCACCGAGGTCACATTGATCCTCATACTTAAAGGTGATTTAGTTCCCCTGGATCAATTCCTAAAGTTCCTGAGCAATTCATGTCGCCATTGACCTTCAAAAAAATAGTTTTATTGGATATAAATGATTAGTTTTGAAATTAAAAAATTTCTTGGCACACTTTGCAAAGAAGGTTTTAACAGATATTATACATAAAAATGTCAACATTAACAATGCGATATAAGTAATTAATGATGAATTTCTTGTTGGAATTCTTAAGTGGCTTTATGACCACATCAAGATTGTTGGAATTCCCACATTAAAGACCATTGGAATGCCTAAAGTGACTTTTATGAAGGCCCATTTGGAATTACATAACTTACAAGTTAATTTAACGATTATTTAAGTGTCTTTTGGTATTGCAATTAAAGGACTCTTGAAATTCGACTAAAAAGCCTCAACCATCGTCAAAGTGTACTTAATTTTAATTAATTAAAAATTGTGAAAAGTCATTTTGTTTATGAGGATTTATTGATAGAATGAATTCATAAGGTTATATAAAAGGTTCTTGGTCCCTCTCTCCTTTTATGCACGACACACAATTATGGAGCTTGTGACATCCCATCCCTAAGTCAAGAATAACGGTAAGGAGAGAGAAGGCACAAGGCTATACTTGGTGGCAAAGGTGAGCATCAGTTGTAGTCACCCGTGTCTTTAAATTCTAATTAATACAATTTAATTATAATTAACAAGGAAAATCCCTTATGAAAGATTATATAGGTTTGTTTATTTAAATAAGTGGAATTAGTATAGATTATAATTTCAATAAATTTAGGGTCTATTGTGTATATTAAAAACTATGGAGTTTCTTAAGTAATTTAAAAGCCTTATAGAAGCTAGGGTTTGTTTTGGACGTTTGAAACAAAAGGGATGGAGGTGCCCTTTAACTTATTCATTAAGGTTATATTAGTCTTTCACCTTGAAAGTTAGATTAGGAAGTTATGGATAGAGTGGGAGGGACACATGTAAGCATAGGAAGGTTCTTTAACCTATTCTCTTGCTTGGTGTACACAATCATGTGGAGAGAGTGTCTCTACATGTCAAAACCAGATCTGAGACGGTTCTGCAGTAGAGAAAATAAAGAAGAAGAGAACATGAGAGAAGGAAGAAAGACTATGGAGGAAAAAGAAAATGAAAAGAAGAAGAAGAAGGCAAGGGAAACATGATGATCATCTATTGCTGGAAAATCCGTAGGAAACAGATCTGAAAGCTTAGGAAACGAGATAGAGATTCCTGCGTTTCGACGATAACTTCCTTTATGAATGATTTCAATGCTATAGATACAGAAAGGGTTGTATGAATATGTATATTCAGCATATTAGATCTAAGATCTAGAGAAAATAGTACGAATAATGCTATAATGTTTGTCTGACATGATCCTCTGGTGTTGTTGTGTTTACTATGTTATTTTGTGTTTTTAGGAATCATGTTCATATTCTTAGATCTATGGTTGATTATCTGTGAATTACCTGTTTAGATCTATGGAAATAAACTAGTTTTATGTGTTTGTTGTTTAAAACTTATGAGCAGGCTTTAGAGACTAATTTGTGATGATTAACACTTTAGAAAACATTAAGTTTGAGTAGAGGCACGAAGTCCTAGAAACCCATAATTTGGCTTGATTTCTACATTCGGTAGCAGTCTCGGCAGCTACCGAAAACACCTAAAATGTCCAACTCTTTGGACATGCTCCCGAACTTATCGGTAGGAGTCTCGACAGCTATCGAGGCTCATTGAAGCCCAAATTTTATGGGGATGATCCCCATTGAGTTGTACACATGCCTGTATAGTTGGTTTATGAGCAAAAAGTCTAGAATTGGTTGAATTAAGAAAAAAAATAGGAAAAAGTCACAAATTCAGGATTTTCGGAATGATTCGAATGGAATATAAGGCGATATCGATTCAAAGGTTTTGAATATGTTCTTAGGACCTAAAGATAGGTTGCGTAGGACTTAGTTGGTCAATTGGTGCATTTGGCATCCAATTGGTTTGCCTTGATTGACATCTGTATGGTTTGTATTTGAAATTGATAATGTTTGACTTGGATGACTGATTGAGGGTACTGCATGTATCCATGACTGTGACTGATGTTTGTGTACGAATGACTTGAATTTATGATGTGGATGGGTGAGTTTCCACCGTGGGTGAAAGTCCCTAAAGGAAGAGCTCGATTACATATGATCTTTTACCGTGGGTGCAAGTCCCTAAATAGAACGTGAACTAAGGGTGTATTTCACTGTGAGTGAAGTCTAAAGAAATAAGACTGGTGTTATACCGTGGGTGCAAGTCCTTAAAAGGATGGTTGTATGGTCGTATGATTGAATGCGCATGTGACTGGGCTAGGCCTGGTGACACCTTGCATTGCATTGCACTTCATTTCATTCCATGCCTGCATTATACCTTGCATTTGGGTTTGAGTGACTGTAATGCATTATGATTTGATTGATTGTGAATGTGATTGTAGTTGTGGTTACTTGGCCGTAGCATGATGGAACCATGTGGATAAGGGTATGCTTCCACCGTGGGTGAGAGTCCCTAAAGGAATGATACAGGAGACTTCCTCCGTGGGTGCAAGTCCCAAAAGAATGATTATATGCATGATATGTGTTTAATGGTCATAGCAAGGGGGACCTTGTAGTTGTTTGTTGGTCGTAGCAAGGTGGGACCTTGTGGTTGTTTGTTGGTTGTAACATGGTGGGACCATGTGGTTGTTTGTTGGTTGTAGCATGGTGGGACCATGTGGTATTTGTTATGTGTTTGTTGGTTGTAGCAAGGTGAGACCTTGTGGTTGTTTGTTGGTAGTAGCATGGTGGGACCATGTGGTGTTTGTTTATGTGATTGATTAGTTGTAACATGGTGGGACTATGTAGTATTTTGTCGTGGAACATAGTTAGACTATGTGACTAGTGTGACTCTGTTGTTGTGTCACATGGTGGGACCATGTATACGCATGTACGTTTGTATTGGTTTAGAACATGGTGGGACCATGTAGGATTTGCTTGAATAAGATGGGACTATGTGACATAGTGGGACTATGGGAATTGTGAATTATTGACTGGTTACGACTTGGTGGTGTATTGTTTCCATGTGAATGGTGATTTTACATGATGATTGTAATATTTATGCTAGTATACGAGATATAGTATGTTAACATGTTAATATACATATGGTTGTGGTAGTATATGATGATTTGAAATAAATGAAATGAATCGTAGTGATCTACATGCACAAAAGTTGGTATTGTAGTCTTATAGGATTTCTTTACTAGGCTTTGGTTGATCCTTATCTCTACAGGTGATCGGATTGTCTGAGTCCTTACTGGCTTCTGGAGAGGAGATCTTTCTGTTGAGGTGCATTTACTTTTTAAGACTACATGACTTACTTTATTTGGTTTATGTTAATTGGTTTGACCCTTAGAGGGCAGTGAACTTGTAATAGAGATTACTTTGTTTACTTTACTTTATTTAGATTGTGGGTTGATAGCTAAACATGTTTGGTTGGGCTATGGTTTTAATTCTGATAAACTTCCGCTGGTATTTATATTTGTTAAGACTCTAATTCAATCAGGTAAGAGTTGATATTGTAGCTATTTATCCGTATCCACGTGGTGGGTTCGAATGTCAGTTCCTTGGAATCCTCGAGATCTCATATCTCGAATTTAAGGCATGACATCAGTACAAACAAAGCCGAAGGTGTTACCCTTGCTTTATAAGATATGGCTAAGGTAAGTCTTAAACTTTTGTTTTGTTGGTCTTATTATAGAGTTTGTGACATCCCATCCCTAAGTCAAGCATAATGGTGAGGAGAGAGAAGGCATATAGCCATACTTGATGTCAAGGGTGAGCATCACTACAAACAAAGCCGAAGGTATTACCATTTCGTTATAAGATATTACTCAAGGTAAGTCTAAAACTTTTGTTTTGTGGGTCCTATTATCACATAGTGAACATCCTAGTCCATATATGATTATGGACAAGTACATTTCTTTGTTTTATATTAATATTAAATAGAATAGTTTTTTTTATTTTTATTTTAATTATGCTTTTAAAGTTAGGAATGTAAAGACTTCTGCCTTCTTCCTAAAAGATTAATGATTTAATGGCTCGGTCGGCCTAGCCTGACCCATGATCAGGCCAACTTGTCAATACAGGGTACATTGGATTGGGCCATACTTGGTCTGGGCCAGTATAAGTCAAAGCCTGTTCTAGTCTATCATAGATTGAAACCTGGACCAGATTAAGTCCTTGGGTTGGTTTAGTGAATTTTGCACCGTATCTTGAGCCCAATCTACTTTCTTATCAATTGGGCCGGCCCATTGAACCATCCGAACTAGCTGCCATTATTGCAGTCTCAACGAACGGTTGGTTGGCTGGTCTTAACTAGTGCTTTCTCTAGGTCTACTATTAGCCATTGTTTACAAAGGATATGGATCTTCTCAGGTTATAATCACCTCTTAGTTGATTTAGAACCAATTAAAACACAATACGTGGGATAAAGTACTTAGATACAAATAGGTGATTATAACTTGAGAGGATCTAGTTCCGTTTACAAAATGACCTGAGAGAATAATTTGCCTTGTTTTAGTGTTCGTTTTCCAAAATACCCTTAACAAGATATACGTGAAGGAACGGGATCTTCTCAAAGTTACCAGTATCTTTTAGTTGATTTAAAGCCAATTAGAATATGACATGTGGGATAAAAATTTTACGTTTTGTTTTTGAAAATTTTAAATTTATTTTAATTAGATCTTATCCCACGTGTCTTATTTTGATTGGTTTCAAATTAAATAGCAGGTGATTGTAACTTGAGAGGATCTGGATCCATATTTGAAAGATCAAAATACTCCTTATACTACAGATGTTATACGTTCGAATCAACTAGTTTGATCTGTAAAGATGCTTGACTGTAGAGGATAAGAGTCCTCATATATTTTTGGATCCAATGGGTCTAGTCGGCATGTCTTTGTGAAGGGTTGTGTTTTTTGAACACTTCTTTATCAAAAAGGTGCTTGAAAAAACACCATAACTCATTAAATGGGTATAGTGAGCTTATATTGTGAATATGTGTAGATTGCTTAGTTGCTGTGAACAGTTGTATGTGTTATGGAAACCTTGGTATTTTAATAAATAAGACATTATTATATCTAATCGATACTACACATAATTTATCCCTTATATATATATATGTGTGTGTGTGTGTGTTATAATATCTTTTTATGTGCATTATATTAGTTTAGAATCATAAGAATGTGTCTCATGTTGATGTTGATTGGATATATGTGGGTGATCATTATTATCATGTTGTGATATGCATTGCATTAATAAATGGATGTGGATCAATGAGTTGCATTATGTCCACCTTCCTGAGATGGCTGTCTTATATCCTAAATTAGAGAACACCGTGCATAGTCAATAATGGATATCGTCATGACTCAAGATATGGTTGTGACCATTTACTTGTCCTTGTTGGGACTAAGTGTTTTATTTGCCCAATGTGAGAGAGGTATCACAAGAGATTCTAAATCATAAGAGTCAATTCTGTTAGTAGATCGGATAATGTATGGTTCACAAGGGATAGTTCATGTTGGTGAAACCTTGGATATGTTCTCATGATAAAAAATAAGGCGTGGGGATTGTACCCACTAGGTCAGATGAAGCACTAGAAACTGCAGTGCACAGGTAGAATAATCCATTATCATGGCCTTGTATAGTAGTGATGATTAATGTGAACAACTTGATAGTTGTGAGTGGATCTGGTGTGAGACAGGCACTATTCGAATGCCAAACAACATGCTTGCATTTCATATTCTTGTGCATGTTATTGTGATTATTTTGTGTATGATACACTTGATTGCTTGTTATCATATAGAGGTAGGCAATGTAGATTACTAAAATTTGACAATGGATATTCGTAGGATACAAACCAATCTGAGATTTGGTGAGAAAATATGTCTTAATTGATTTATGTTCATTATATTTATTATATAATATTTTTCAGATTATTTTATCATTATATATATTTTTCATAACATTGAGTTATGAGTAAATATATCTAGTTTTGAAGGTCTACTCATCCGAGTTTTCAGCTTATGTTTGTTTTGTTGATATATTTTTAGGTATTGGATGAATTCTGTCGAAGAGAGCTATTATGGAAATAAAGGAAATAAAAGATGGAAGATAGATGATAAAAATATGTATTAGATGATAGTTTTGATTCAATTTATTTAAATGACAAATTATACTTTTATTTAAATATTTATTAGAATTAGTGAATTACCTTCCACTTATGATCAATATTGCTTATCCACTCCCATAGGGATATGGGATGAGAGTTACAACCTTAATTTTGAGAATTCAAATGAGATTTTTAGGTATGGGATGTGACACTATGTCTCACATCATTAACAATTAAGAAGCATACATCATTTATAACATGGATTCAATAGTAAGTAGTTCATCATCAAACTCGCGAGTCAAGGAAAATAAAGTAAATAAATGAAAATGCGTATGTAATGCATATGTGATGACAATGAGAGCAAACAAATGAACCTACGATGTTCATGGAAGTGCGAGAATGCGTCAATGCTTCCTAAGCTATGCAATGAATGAGATTTGCATTGTCTTGTGTTAAGCCTTGCCTAAACCCGTAGTCACATGTCATGTCCCAAATCCGAGATATGAGATCTCTAGGATTTCAAAGGTTTGACCTTTGGATCCAAAAGGATGCGGCTAACAATATCCATATAATTACATAACCAGTTTCATGGTTTTTCAGAGCATAATCAACAAAACAACAAAAGTCTGAGGAAAATTAAAAATTTAATTCAATATCCCACTATACCATCATAAGAAAATATAAATAAAACTAGTCATTTAATCCGAGTATCAATCAACATTATTCTCACCCTCACAGGTCAACCAAATCTAACTAATTAATGATGCATCTTCAGCTATTCCATTCTCCTAAAGGTTCTCAGTCTTAGTCCTTACTTGCTAGGGTACAACCATCGTTATCCACTTCATTCTGGAAGGTAACCTGTATCAACCATTGTTAGCAAAACGTGAAACGTCAAAAAACGGAACGGGAAAAATACGAGTTTAATACGGTTTTAATTTTAAAAAACGTAGTAAAAAAAACGATCAAATAAACGGAAACGTAAAAAATATGTTTGATAAATAATTCGTGTTTAATACGTATCTTGTTCCAAAAAATGGGTTCAAAAAAACGTCAATATATATATAAGTATTAATAATTAAACAATAATTTTTATTTTGTTGGAACTTGTTATTTACCCTTTAACACAAAAATAAAGTTATCGGCTAGCACACATTTGGCATTGGAACTTCCAAAGGACAACTTTTTTTTTTTGGTCAACATTAAACACCGACTTTTTTAAACGCATTTTGTTTTTCAAAAAAAACGTAAAAAACGCGTTTTAAACGGTATTTAAAAAAAAACGCGTTTTTTTGCTTACAAAACGCGTTTTTTTTTCAAAAAAACGCCGTTTTAAACGGTGTTTTTCTAACAATGGTATCAACATAGGAATGAGCTTACTCAATAGGAAAACTCCATAGCAATTCAATAGATACTTTCATAGTCATATAATGAAAGGAGTTCATTCATACAATTCATTCCGCATAGCACATATATAGTTCACTATCAAGGTTCTTATCATGCATATGGTTAATCTGTTAAAACATAACACCTTATTATATATAACATACACAATGTGAATCAGAATTCAATTCAATGCAGATCTTTAAGAACTTCTTCATTAATCAAGTACAACTACACCACAGACACACATGATCCCCTCATGATAAAATATAGAATTCAACTCTCACACTTAATTCCCAATAACCACATATAATCATTTTCTCACCTAGACACTCCAATTCACATTAAGGTCATACATGACTCAATGTGATTCATGCAAATGCAAGTATGAACATGCGGATGCTAACAAATCAATCACAAGTAGATTTCATGCAATGACATATGAAGCAAAAGCAAGGATGTTGTAAGAATGCAATGTATAATAGGCTAAGCCCAAACCATGGATACCATCCATAGACTGATGAGAACACTGTCCAAATACTGTCAATAAGACCGAGGCTCAGGTCATGAATATAGTTCACACCTTTAATGCTAACACTGCCCCATAACTGCCAATAAGCCCAAGGATTAGGCCATGAATACTGTTCACACGATTGATGATAACACTACCCATAACTGCCAATAAGACCAAGGATAATTAGGCCATGAATACTGTTCACACATTTGATGATAACACTGCCCATAATTTCCAATAAGACCAAGGATCAGGCCATGAATACTGTTCACACATTTGATGATAACACTGCCCATATACTTTCAATATTTATTTCTTTTAGGGAATACAACCCAAAGTAGAATGCCACCATCTTTCCCTTCAGGGAATACAACCCAAGGCAAGAAATATGACATCTTTTGTTTCAAGGAATACAACCCAAGGTAGGAAATATGCTATATTTCCTTTAAGGGAATGGGACACAAGACAGGAAATATGTCATCTTTCCTTTCAGGGAATGGGACCCGAGGTAGGAAATATGCCATATTTTCTTCTAGGGAATGAGACCCTAGGTAGGATAAGCTACCTTCTTTCCTTTTGGGATCTACCCAAAGTAAGAAATTCACCTTCAGAAACACAATCAAGTGGTACAAACGTCTCGTGTTACACACAACACAAGGATCACCAGTGAATGCCTCGAGCATCACTCTCAACACTATGAAATTCTAAGGATAAATAAGAGACACACTCACAATTTGCACAATAGTTACTCAAACCAAAATCATTGTATATTCTAATTTCATACTACATCATTCATATCATAATACAACTACTAAAATCACAGGAATACATAACATCACATCACACATAGTCAATTTCATATTAAAACTAGGCAGTTTACCTAATTTATTGCATAAAATCTTATACAGGCACTTCACACACAAACCAAGAGCGCACACACACACACACACACACACACACACACACTCTAAATGGTTTCATGAGCCTTCCCTTGAAGTTTCATTCCATTTGGAGCTCGGCAGCTGCCGAGCTTCCTGCCAACCTCCCTCGGCAGCTGCCAAGCCTAGGTAGCAAGTCCCGAGATATTTCCCTACTCGGTAGCTACCTCGGCAGCTGCGGAGCAGGCAATTTAGCCCAGATTTAGGTTCTCTCTAGGGCTTCGTGCTCAAATTTTCATATACCCAATTTTGACATTTTAAAACGTAAAAGTCACGAATTGCACTAAAACAAACCAAGTTAACATGTCATAATCAAAACTCAACCTTTATACAAGCTTAAACATGATAAATTCACTAATTCACATGAACCAAAGTCCATAATTAAGAGTTCTTAATTTTCATAATTCAACAATTTTAGACATGATTTTCACACAAACATGTAAAATTCATAGGTTTCATGCTTAATTCAATCACATACAACATCATGATTCTATATGCATTATACTATAGCTTCATCATATTCTATGAACATGCCTACTGTAAAACTATGGAAATTCCTACCGCGTGATCTTTTATATCCCGATCTAGAGAAAAATCATGATCATATTTCCTTTCCTCCTCTAGCTTTTCTTGTCTCTTCAAGGTTTGCTTGATCACCTCCTCCACTCTTTCTTTTCTTCTGGATCAACCTTGTGCTTTCATGCTCTAATCACCATCTTCATTTTTACTTTCTTCTCCTTAGCCACATTCTCTTTTGTCATCTTCTTCCTACAGTATTCCTTCCTCTTTTTCACTATTTTCTCTTCCTTTTCTTTCTTCCCTCTCAATCTCCTCATCTCTTACTACTCCCTTACGCGAGGTTACTTCCCCTATTTCTGGGGAATCCTAGTCATGCAAGAATGCTAATTACTTGCTTTATCCCTTTTAAATCCTTATTTCCTTCTTTACTAAGTCTCCATCTAGGCCAAACGACCAACCCATGCCTTTGGCCTTAAAGCCCAATTAGTTTTTGTTAAAATTTTCATTTTCTCCCCTATAATTTAATAATTTACACATTAGTCCTTAATTTGACTATTTAGTTACACTTTCAGGTTCTAGGTCACTACATCACATCTCCATCAGATTTTTAGGAATTCATTAACCTAAGGAATTTTCGGTACGTCTCGTCTTCATTTTGGGGAATACAACCCCAGGTATGAATATACCATACAATTTTCTGGGAATGCAACCCAAGGTGCAAGATGGACCCTAGTACTTTTGGGAATCTTAACCCAAGGTATCCTCTAGGTACCATCTTGAATTAAAACACATCCAACTCTTTCTCCGTAGGCTTCCTTAACATGTAACACTACAAAACCATGCATGAATGCGTAGTCCTACCTGATCACCTTTCATCGGAATTCGGAACACAACTTGGTCTTACAGGACCATTCATCACATACCATGCATCTCTTAAGCATATTACCCCGGAACACTCAGTCCCATCACACATTCATTGTATTCATGATCAATCCTCATTATATGTTTTGATCACATACATAATTCACATCACACAATTCTTGTATGGCACCAAATCATGGATATTACCCAACATATGCATCAAACCACATTCAACATTAATAATTCATAAAATAATAGCATATCTCATCTATCTAACATGTTACCAACCCATCTTTAGAATTTCACCAACAAAGGCTCACTTTCCGAAATCTCGGTATGCCGACCCCCTACCGATGGTGTGTTGAAGGGTTTCGACAGACCCTTCGATATGCCGAGGATCTTCGGTACACCAACCAGAAAGCCTCTCAACAACACATAGGTTTTGGCAGACCTCTTGGTATGCCAAACCCGTGTCTGTAGACTGGCCAGAACACAGAAAAACTCAGAGACTTTTCGGCAAAGAGTTTGGTGTGCCAAGGAAATTGTGGCAGACTCTTTGGATGGGCATTCAGGAGACTACCAAATTTTGGTAGACTCTTTGGTATGCTGCCTGGGAAATTTTGGCAACATGACTTTCCAACAGTAGCTGCCCGGGAAATTTTGGCGGACTCTTTGGTATGCTGAGGGGCATGTTGAAAGTCATGAAAACCTAGAAATTAGGTCTCTTCCGAAGACCACCCTCTCTAACATCATTCATGTCAACTCAACCCAAAAATGCAGACAATATCATCCACATGTAATCCATCATAAATGATCATGCTTAACCAAATAAGGCAAGGTAGGTATTCGATCAACCACTAAGACAGCATGTTAGGTATTCTATCAAAACAAATAATAAGGCATGTACAGTAGATTACCCTTAGCTATCATGTCAACAGTCACAATCCATTTGAACTAACATAATCTATATGCTCATATTCACACATATATATTCTTTATCACTTTTTAGATACAAAAGACCAACCAATGAGATAATGAAAAGGGAAGAACCATTGGAACCTACCTCTTCCCAGTATTTCCAGGAAATCTATAAGAACTTCTCTTCTTCTTCACAATGCTCAGCAAACCTAACGCTTCAACAAAGTTGCAGCCTTCTTCCTCTTCCTTGTTCTTCTCCCTTATCTTCTACAACACAAAAAAAAGCTCTCACAAATCTAAATCTGTCGCCCTTTCCATTCCAATTAGATAGACATTGGAAAGTTACCAAAACCATCAACTTAATTGTAGGAGGAGAGGAGTCGTGCACTCCCCCAATTCAAACCAAAGTGAAACAACCAAAAGGATCATGGGTCAACTACATGGATCAAACGACCACATTAGGTCTAGGCCCAAGTGACCAACCCAAACGCCCAAACCACCATCTCATAATAACATAACTACCTCCTAAACTTCACATAATTACATATTGCTCACACATTTTGAAATTTCATTACAAGTAAGTACACTATCATAATAGTTAGATTCAAAAGATAATATTATTTATTTTAAAATCATCTAATTCATTAATAAAAGATTATTAAATCACTTTTAAGGAAATATTTCAGGGTGCAGACACTACAACCTACCTCCCTTAAAAAATATTTTGTCCCAAAATTTACGTTCCTCAAACAAGGATAGTGCTTACGAATCTCTGACTCCCACAATGCTTCAGATTCATCATGATGATTCCACTGGATCTTCACTAATGGAAAAGTCTTCATTCTTAGCACTTGCTCTTTCCGGTCCGAATAGGTCTCTCATCGTACGATACATCCTCCCGAAGCTGAAGTTGTCTCATATCAATCACATGCAAAGGATCTGGTTCGTACTTACGCAGCATCGAAACATGAAAGACGTTATGCACTACTGCAAACTGCGATGGTAAAGGAGCGCGATAAGCTACGCTCCCGAAATGCTCCAACACCTCAAAAGGTCCGATAAAATACGGCGCAAGCTTTCTTTTCTTTTCAAATCTCATCACGCCCTTGATAAGTGAAAATTTCAAGAAGACATGGTCACCAATGACGAACTTGAGGTCTCACCTCCTCTAATCTGCATAACTCTTATTCCAACTTTGAGGTTATCGTAATCTCGATCACTTCACCTTCTCGGTAGTCTTTTGGATAGGCTCCAGTCCAAGAATACTACTTTGCCGACGTTTCCCCAACAAATAGGAGATATTCATAGCCTCCTAAAAGGAGCCATACCAATACTAGACTGATAGTTGTTGTTGTATGAAAGCTCCACTAAAGGAAGATGATCACTCCAATTCCCCTTGAAGTCCAACACACAAGCTAGCAACTTATCCTCCAGTATCTGGTTAACTCGCTCTGTCTGCCCATCCAAGGATGAAATGCGGTGCTAAAATCAAGCTGCATCCCCAAAGCTTTCTGTAGACTCATCCAAAACTGAGAAGTGTATTTGGCATCACGATCATAAACTATGCTCGCTAGAACTCTAAGAAATATGAAGATCTCCCGGATGTATAACCTTGCTAGCTCATCCAACGATGACGTAACTCTCACTGGTAAGAAGTGATCCGACTTGGTCAACCAGTCACAATTACCCAAATTGAGTCACCACGACCCTTGGATTTAGGAAAGCCCACTACGACGTCCATTGCCACGTGCTCCCACTTCCACTTCGTAATCAGCAAAGGCTGAAGTAAACCTACAATCCTCATATGCTCTGCTTGACATGTTGACACGTAAGACATCAAGCCACGAACTATGCTATACCCCCTTTATGTCCAACCACCTATACAATCTATGCAAATCACGATACATCTTGGTGCCTCTAAGATGAATCTAGTACCGTGACTTGTGAGACTCATCTAAAATCTCTCTTCTATAGCTGCATCGTCTGGAACACAAAGTCGACCTCTGAATCTGATCACACCATCTGAGTGCACTGACTAATATGTCTTCGTGTCATTTGCTGCCAACAACTGAAGTCTCTGGTACAATCTCTGCCCATTCGCAATCCGGTCGAACAAAGAAGTACACTACTAATCTTCCTCTAGACTGCACAAACATCAACAGCTCGGAAAGCCTCAATCAAGATCCACTCTTGCCTCATCAAATAAGCCAATGTACCACGAGGCTTATGACTCAAGGCATCCGTAACCACATTCGTCTTGCTTGGTTGATACTGAAGCATAGACACGTAATCGTTCATTAACTCCATCCATCTCTCTCTGACGCATATTCAACTCTTTCTAAGTGAAAAGGTACTTCAAGCTTTTATGATCCATGAAAAGCTCGAAATCCTCCCCATACAGATAATGCTTCCATAGTTTCAAAGAGAAAACCGCATTAACCAACTCTAAGTCATGAGTACGATCGTTACACTCATGAGTCTTGAGTTGTTGAGATGCATAGGCCACAATCTGCCCATCCTGCATCAGAAAACACCGCAATCCAAGCAAAGAAGCGTCCGTGTACACCACCAACTTTTTCCCACTTACTGGAATCACAAGCACTGGAGTCGAAGTCAACCTCTTCTTTAACTCCTTGAAAGCCACTTCACATTGATCATCCCAGCTGAACTTGACATTCTTCTTTGTCAAACAAGTCAAAGAAGCCACTATCTTAGAAAATCCCTTGATGAATCTCTGATAATAGCCTTCCAAACCCAAGAAACTCTTGATATCTGAAGCATTCTTCGGTCGCTCCCAACTCAGAACTATATCTACCTTCGCTGGATCCATTGAAATACCTGGCTTGGAAACCACGTGCTCTAAGAATTTGACTTCATCTCTCCAAAAGTCACACTTGCCAAATTTCGTGTACAACTGATGCTTCTAAAGCGTATGCAACGCAATCCTCAAATGCTCTTCATGCTCTTCCATTGATTTGGAATAAATTAGATTATAGTCCACAAAAATTACAACAAACTGATCCAAGTAAGGTCTGAACACTCAATGCATCATGGCCATGAAAGTTGTTGGTGCGTTCGTCAAACCAAATGGCATCACAACAAACTCATAATGTCCATATCAGGTACGAAGGGCAGTCTTCTGAATGTCCTCATCTCTGATCTGCAACTGATGATACCTCGACCTCAAGTCTATCTTTGAAAAAAACTAAGCTCCCCTCAACTGGTCAAATAAATCATCGATCCTAGGCAGTGGGTACTTAGTTGTAATACCCTATGTCTGGAAAAGAGTAAACATATAATTTTTTTATTTCTCAGGTCGGGCCGGATTAGAGCCGAATGGGGTCGTGTGACTGAAATGAGCTCGACACACCTCGGTAAGTGAGATTACAAAATTTAAATTGAATAATATTTATTTTTTTTTATGTGTATGTTGTTGAAAATAGAAAATGAAAAGGAGTGTTAATTAATTTAAAGAGTTTAGCTACACCCCAAGAGGGGCATTGCTATTTGGACCTTAGTAGTCCAATAGATGGTTG
>JAUPMG010277591.1:0-18723 GCA_031762675.1 Pachysandra terminalis | reverse complement strand
AGCTTTATCGAGATCTCTTCTTGCAAAACGATCAGACTCCAGTAGTAGAAAATCTTCAAACTGGGTTAATATAAATATTAGTATCTGGCATGAGACCCGGGCATCGAGGTACCCGCTTTGCGACTTTCTGAATTTGGAAGACTCAAAATATAGATAACACTCCTCTCGTGAAAGACCTTCTCAGTGATGGAGACTGGGATTGGAACAAAATCGAAGTGAGCTTACCAGAAAATCTCTGGGACTACCTTCAATCTATCCCGATGACAAGTGATACTAATGATAACCCACTATTCTCGGACTTGGGTATTGAAGGTAGGTTTGCGATTAAAACTATAATTGATTTTATCAGACAATACCAAAATCCGGTCATAGGCAAACCAGCAGGGAAAGAATGCTCTGCTTGGATGATTAATTGTAACCCTAAAATACAATCCTTTGTCTGAACTATGCTTTTAAACAAACTTCCAACTGCAAATAACCTCATTAAAAGAGGCATGGAGGTGGATCCTCTATGTAAGATTTGTCTAGGGGAGATTGAAACCGCTACTAACATATTTAGTACATGCGACTTTGCAAAAAGAGTGTGGGACTTGGCTAGATCAACCCAAGTTATCTCACTTGAGGAAGACACCCGATCTGGCAGGAATAATATATCAAAAAACTAATACTGTATACTTCTATATTTCTTGGTGCCTCTGGATCAAAAGGCTTAACAAGAAGAGTATGTATGTACAGGTTACATACCTGGAAGACATTATCTCTTCAGCGTGCAAACTCCACTTGGAATTTGTCCATGCCTCGACTGCTCCTCTTGCGTCTCTCTACTTGGATGGCACCCGTATCTTGCGAAGCAGGGCTGCAAAGAGATCAATCTTTGTTCGCTGGAAACCTCCCCCAACTAACTGGCTGAAGTTAAACTTTGATGGGGCTTTTGTGGCTCTAGAAACCGGGTATCAGCTGGGGTGATCCTTAGGGACCATGATGGGCGCTTTCTCCGAGGCAGGGCCTTTTACCTCGGACGATGCATGAACACTTTAGCGGAGGCTTGGGGCGCCTGGAAAGGTGTATTGCTCGCTAGGGATTTCCCTAACTCAAACTTGATTCTTGAAGGAGACTCAAAAGTTATCATTGAAGCTATAAAGGATCATGCCAATATTCTGGATGAGGCAGGGCAGATAATCAATCAAATCAAAAGACCTACAAGAGAAAGCAGGGAAGAGTGAGAATCCAACACATCTGGCAGGAGGAGAACTTTGCCGCAAATCACTTGGCTTCTCTAGCTCAACAAAGCGGCACTCAGTGCGCAATCTATGATGCATACCCGGAATGATTGAGACAAACCATTCAGGATGACTTCAGCGGAAGACACACCCCTCGAACCGTAGAGGGACTCCTTATCAACCAAAAAAAAAAAAGATTTATTGGTAGTATATGAAAAATGGAAACGGGCTCTGGTTTTATTCCCAACTCAAATAGCTCATGGGCATCTATTGCTAATGAAATTATGCCTTTTTTCAATCACGAATCTCAGTTGGAGGTCGTTCCCTTCTCGGAGGGGCAAGCAATGATGTTCACACCAGCTATGGAAATGGCGAACAGGCTTTCATCAATGAAGTTCTTTCCTCTGAAATCTAAGATGTTTTAATTCAAAGATGAGAGGAGGTCAAAATCAAAACCCCTTTAGAAAAGAATTCAGACGATGGATCTACGTGTTTGGTCTCCCTCCGAATTTCTGGTCGGATGCTATTTTTCGGCGATAGGGGACTGTTGCGGTTGTTTGGTTCGAACGGATGAAATAACAACCCAAGAAGTTTGGATGAAATATGCAAGGCTGCTGGTAAGGTGTGGAAACCCACTTGTCGCGCAATTTCATTGTTGCTCAGTGATCATGAATGCTTGGTTCAGATAGTGGTATCGCCGACGGAGAAGATGCTGGAAAGTTGTGCTGTTGAGCTAGTTCAGAGAGAATGGAGCCCAAGCTCAAGCTTGAAGATGATGACATGGAAGGAAAGGGGACAGATGGCACTAAAAGAATGGACACCTCGGACGGTGCATTTAATTTGAATCGTAATATGGTGATAGCTACCGATCAAAAAAAAATATGGATGATAGCTGGAAGGCAACTCGATGGGAGAGCCAAAGTTTGAATCCCGGGAGAGACATGTCCACAGAGAGAAAGGGTAGAGATGTACATGAGCCGAAGAGGGGGGAGAGATATAACAAGGTTGCAGGATTGTGTAATCAGGAGAACAACAAGGGAAACTCTGGGTCCGGATCTAGAGGATGGACCAGATCGTCGCACCGTATGATCAAAAATAAGAAGATTGGGATACCGAGCCCAAGCCCAAATCAAGCTCATAACCAGGCCCAACACTCTGGGGTGAGGTTGAGTCTTGGTCTGGCGTGCGAAGTAATGTGGGCCCAATAGTGTAGCCCAATGTTTCGGCAGTTCGGAATACATGCCTATAAGCCCATCACAACTAAAAGAGATCATGGATCTTACTTCTCAAGCCCTTAACCCATGTTTTGTGGAACTTAAAAAGGAAATCGAAGAGATGTTGAAGATTAGCTTTGGCGTTAGAGGAGGCGGGTACGAAATTTCTGGGAAGCAAGGTGAGGTATGAGAGAAAGGAAGCTGAAGAGGATCTGTGTGGTGTGGTTTCAGGCGACAGAATGGTTTCTCAGGTGAAGAATACAGCCTCGTTGAAGCTTGAACCGGTCATAAAAGATAATAGGCATGGGTCCCCTACTCTGAAGGCTTCGTCACATGTTGCTTTGATGGTGGGTGATCGTCCGATTCCTCCTTTGTTGTCAGTATTGCACAAATGTGATGACATGGCAGTATGGCAGCCATCGACCTTGTGTTCTGCAATTCCCTGTCCAAATCCTTCTTACTCTCTCAAGTGTGGTTTCTCTTTCGTCTCTACTCAGATGGTGCTAGTGCAGAGACAATTTCAATACAGGTACGATTATTTCCTTTTGTTCTGTTAAATATTTTATTCCATTATCTATTTCCCATGTTTTCTTTGTAAATGCTAAAATGTCACTTGCATACAAAAAAAGTAGAGCTGAATATGAGCCACGATGTTTCCTTGGTGGGATCCCATGTATCTCAGCTGGTCAAAGAGGAGGGGGTGTTAGATGAAGATAAGGTTCGGTGGGAGGATAGGTTGGATAATTCATCCATTCAGGTGGGGGAGGGGGATAAGATAAAGTTGCCTTTAGATGATTGGATGGAGGTTGAAGACATGGCCACATTGTTCAGGTTGAAAATCTCAGATGGGAATGGAATTGTAGTGGACACTCCGGAGGCCATTGATAGATTTAGGAAAAGCAGGGAGGGTGTGAGTAGATGCACCTCACCCATGGCGAAAGAACTTTGTTCAATGGAGTGGAATTTACAATATCAGAGAAGAAACAACAAATCTAGGTTATTACGGGGTAGCTCTAGTGGTGATTAATGAGAATCATCCATTGGAATATTAGAGGATTTGGGGGAGAAGAAAAAAAGAGAACGGTCAAGGAGATGTGTCGGAAAATTAAACCTTGGGTGTTAATTATTTAAGAAATAAAAAGCAGTCTGTTGGTAGGAGAGTATTGTGCAGGATTTGGATAACAGAAAGTGGGTTTGGTTACCATCCTAGGGGGCATCAAGTGGAGTCTCGATTATGTGGGATATTGGTAAGGTCAAAGGGGATGAAGTGTAAGTGGGTAATTTCTGCTTGCCAGTGTCTTTTAAAAATTTGAAGGATGGGTCGAATGGAAGCTGACCAGAGTATATGGTCCTAATTTCTATAGTGTAATGGAGGCTTTTTGGGATGAATTGAGGTCCATTTCAGGTCTTACCAAAAAACCTTGGTGTATTATAGGTGATTTCAACGTAGTAAGATGTGGCAGGGAAAGGAACGGGGGGGGGGGGCAAATCAAATCGTAGCATGAGGAAGTTCTCTTCTCTTATCCAAGACCTTGCTTTGGTCGATTATCCGTTTATAGAGGGTCGTTACGCGTGGTCTAACCTACAAGAAAATGCCCTTTGGCGTAGGCAAGATAGAGATGCCTTGCCTCGGTAGATTGGGATGATCATTTTCAATCCTTGCGCCTGAAAATCCTACTTAGAACCACTTCTGATCATTGGCCAATTTTATTGACATCGGAGATGAATCTTAGTGGCCCTTTGCCATTTAGATTTGAGAACATGTGGCTTACCCATGAACCTTTAAAAGAAGAGATTAAGAATTGCTGGAAGGAGAAGGAGGGTGAGGTTTCTGATTGGGTTGGTTTTGCATTCATGAGAACTTTAAGATTTGTGAAAGGAAAATCAAAGGATGGAATAAATCGACTTTTGGTGAGGTTTCTGGGCGTAAGAAGTTAGCTCTAGCTAAGATCAAAAGGTTAGATCAACAGGAACAACAAAGAGCACTTTCTGAGGAAGAGAAGAAGGGTAGGAAAGCCAAGAGAGGAGAGTTGGATATTATCCCAAGGCAAAAAGAAATCAGCTGGAGACAGAAATCCAGGATTTCCTGGATTAAGGAAGGGGTGAAAATACCAGGTTTTTCCACAAAATTGCAAATGGGAAGGCAAAGATGAATAAAATAAATGGTTTTTGGGTGAATGGAGAGTGGGTGGGGGATATGGGAGGAATTCCTCCCATACTTGGGAGCAGGATCTCGATCTCATTTCTACTTAAAGGAATATTCTGGGTGAGATGGGTGAAAGAGAGCGTTGAAAAAATAGGAGAAGTAAGGTGGAGGCGATTCTCAAACAAGAGGAAGTTAGCTGGAGGCAAAAGTCTAGAGTATCTGTCTTGGCTTAAAGAGGGTGACGGGAAAACCAAATTCTTTCATAAAATGGTAAGCGGGAGGGCAAAGATCAATATTATCAATGGCCTGATGATTAATGGTGAGATGGTAGAAACGATGGAGGGAATTACGGCGGCCTTAAAGGAGTTTTATGCTAAGTTATACTCATCTGGTCAAAATTTCCTCTTTGATCTAACGAATGTGCAGGGACAAGTCCTATCCAGGGTGCAGGTAGACTGGCTGTAAAGGCCTTTTGAGGAAGGAGAAGTTAAGATGGCAATCATGGGTATGGACCGGGATAAAACCTCAGGTCCCGATGGGTTCTCGGCAGCTTTTTTCAGGCTGTTTGGGAAGTGATCAAATGTGACTTGATGACGATTTTTGAGTTCTTTCAGAATGGGATGATTAACAAGAACACCAATGAAACTTTTTTGGTGCTGATTGCAAAGAAATCAAGGGCAAGGGAGCTTAAGGATTTTAGACCTATTAGTTTGGTCATGAGCTTATACAAGATTATCTCTAAAGTTTTGGAATGGAGGCTCAAAAAGTGATCAGTGGTATTGTGTCCAAGAACCAGTTAGCTTTTATTGCAGGTAGGCAAATTCTAGACAGTGTGTTGGTTGCAAACAAGGTGGTGGAGGAGAGGGCTAGGAATGGAAGATCTGGGCTTATATGTAAACTTGACTGGGTAAATGCATATGATAGGGTGGAATGGGGTTTTTTGGATTCGGTAATGTGTTGGAAGGGGTTTGGGCAAAGTTGGACGAGATGGATCGCAGGTTGCATTAAGAATGTGTCGGTCTCCTTCCTTATCAATGGGCCTGTGCATGGTCATTTTTAGCCGTCCAAAGGGCTCGGTCAGGGTGATCCCCTTTCCTGTTCACTTTAGTGGGGGATGTGTTGAGCACTTTCTTTACTTTAGCGGAGAACATGAGTCTCATCGAGCGGTTCTCAGTTGGGAGGGATAGGGTGACTGTGTCTCACTTGCAATGTGCTGATGACACTATTCTTTGGAGCTGTTGAGGAGCAAGCTTATTGGGTAAAATCTATTTTGTAGTTTTTTGAGATGATTTCAGGCCTTAGAGCTAACCTTGAGAAATCAAGTATTTCTGGTTTCCATCTTGATCCAGGTAGGGTTCAACAATTTGCAAAGTTTTGAGTGTGGGGCGGTTGATTTACCAATCCGGTACCTTGGTTTGCCTCTAGTTGGAAACGGAAGTATCTATCCTTGGGGGGCAGGGTTACTTTGATTCAATCAGCTATAACCAACCTACCCATTTACTTTCTATCCCTTTATCATGTTCCACTTAGTGTTAGTAGGGCAATAGAGAAAATTCAAAGGGAATTCTTGTGGGAAGGAGGATGCAGGAAGGATCATCCGGTGAAATAGGAAATGGTTTGCAAAAATAAGGAGTGGAGGAGTCATAATCTAGGAAATATACGGGATCGTAATTCAGCTCTACTTAGTAAATGGTTGTGGTGCTTTAGCATTGACAATAACGCATTATGGTACAAGGTGATTGTAAGTATGGGACATGTGATAATGAATGGGGGGATTTGCCAAACAGCAAGGATTTATAGTCGAAGCCCATGGAAGACCATCAATGCACTTGCCCCATCCTTTTATTCACTTCTATGTTTTGATATTGGTAATGGCTCTCGAGTTCATTTTTGGTATGATCTTTGGCGGGGCGACTCCAATTTAAAAAATCGTTTTCATAGACTGTTTTTGGTGGTTCACCATAGAGACGCAGTTGTCTCGGATATTCTATCCTGGTCTCCCATGGGGCTCTCTTGGAATCTCAATTTCAAGAGAGACCTAAGATCAAGTGAACTTGGGGATTTAGGTAACCTCTTTGATCTTCTCCAGCACTTCTTTATTGATTTCCATACCCGTAATGTCAGAGTGTGGTCCTTGGAAGCTAGTGGCCTAATCTCTACAAAATCATTTTTTCAATTCCTTTGTAAAGATAGGAATCAATTCCCGGCCCTTTTCTTCTCATCGAGATTTTGGAAGCCCAAGTTACCACCTCTAGTTAGGTTGTTTGTGTGGACTGTCATACTCTATAGAATCAATACATGTGATATGCTCCAAAAAAAGGAGGGATCATCTGGCCCTCCCCTCATATTTGTTTCATGTGCAAGAGACAGAGGGAGCCGTTGGAACATCTTTTCCTTCATTGCGAATTTGCTAGGAAGGTGTGGATGTATTGTTTACAGAATATTGGTGTGGATTGGGTGATGCCGGAGAAACTAGTAACATTATTATCTCATTGGAGATTCTAAGGGGTGGGCAAGAGAAGGAAGATACATTTCAAGTACCTTTCCTTTGCAATCTTATGGGCAATTTGGGGAGAACGGAACAGACGTATTTTCAAGGATTCGGAGAGGAGCTTTTCATCAATCATTGATTCCATCTTGGGAACTGTGATTGCATTGGTTGCAATCAGGGACGAGTTCAGTGATTTTCCAATGGACATGATTACTAGGTGGAGGGCATAATACACAGATCACCAGTTTGATTACATCAGACTCTGGTTTGGATCACACCGGTATCTGGATCCATTAAACTCAACTTTGATGGTTCATCTATGGGTAATCCAGGAACTCGGGGATTGGAGGGGTTTTTGGAGATTCAAATGGGGTAATCATACATGTATAATCAGGTCCAATTGGTGTAGGGGACTCTACCAGAGCAGAGCTTTGGGCTCTAATTGCAAGCTTGAGGAAGGCAAGGAAGATGAACATCGAGACCTTAGAGGTGGAGGGGACTCATTCTCAAAGATATCATGAATGTCAGAGTCTAGTCACTATCCTTGGCGTTTTGCTCATCTGGTGCATTTAGCAAGGCATCTTAGTTAGGGACAGAGAATGTCCTTTGTCCATGTTCCTAGAGCGGGCAAACTCGACAGCAGATTCTTGGGCTAGAAGAGGAGCATTGAGGAATTCTTTCACTACGGGGTTACCAAAAGAGGACAGTTCGGAGGGTTCAAGATGAGTAGGGCGTTGGGAGTAGGAGGCCATGGGAATCTATGTTAGTTGATCTCCATGTATTGCTAGTTTATCTGTAGGTTCCTGTTACTATTTTTTCGCTTTGTTCAGTTTATGATCACACTTCATAATCATTGTACTCCCATGAATTTGATGATTAATGAAATTGTTGTTAGTTATCACCCAAAAAAAAAAAAAAAATTGAGCATAATCCAATCATCTCTAGGTGGAGCCTAAACCGAACCATCCTATCCTGCCTAAAAGACCAATTCCTAATAAGCTCAATCATAGAAACATTTCTGATTCCCCAAAAGTATACTGGCTCCTTTCTAACCAGGTCGTTAAAAGAACAGCAAAAAAAAAATATATGCACATCAATATGACCCTAATACCCAGCATAAGGAACTCCACTGCTGAAATAGACAAATGACACTCTTCGATATCATCCAAGCTACCCCAATCAACCTCAGGAAGAAAGATCAAATATTCATCGCCACTCTATAATGAACAAAAAGGTGATCAATAAACTCAACTCTGCCTCATGCACATGAAGCAAACATGTGGAGAGATCGCTAAACATTTCCTACGTCTCTAGAGGACATCACAGGTATTAATTCTATGTAGTATAGTAGCCCACATAAAGGCTCTGATTTTTAAACGAACATGTAACTTCCAAATCAAGCGCCAAGGAAAAAGGGGTGATGAAAGATCCCTATCTGAGCAAATGGACAAAAAAAGGTTTAGTCGAAAAACAACACCTAGGAGCAGGCAACTTTCAAGAACTCAAAAAGACCAGCCAACTTTACCAAATCAGTCGGACGAGGATCACTCCTAAGAGGAAGATTCCAAACCAAACCCTCATGGAACCAGGAAACCATGCTATTGAGACAGTTTCTACCTGAAGTCCCACTCGAATAACTCCTCTCAAACTATGCTATATATTATGTTGAATTATCATAGTTTCCATAATATATCACTGAACATATTTAATTTTAAATATTGGGACAGCTTATATGCTTATATATAATTTCATAGAAGCATCCATTCCGAATTAATCAGATAAAAGTTTGGAGCAGATTCTCAAATAAATTGTAAAATCATTCCAAATAAACAACAGCAGTCCTAGGTTCAAATGTAAGAGAAATTATGAACATATCCTCACATTATAGGTGAACATAAATTGGATATGTATTTCTCATCTAGCTGACAATCATCTCACATGAGCATTGAAGAGAAACAACTCAGTTTTTAAGCCCTTACTATGGGAAAAAAATGATATCCCACATATATGCTAGGGGAAACGTCATCAAGATAAACAAGATAATCTAAGAACTGTCCAAGAAGAAACTTGGAAGTCCCCTGAAAAGGAACCAGGAAAAAATTCTGGCTGTTTGATAAAAACAAAGAACGACCCAAGTTATGCAGGGCACTAGAAAAGGCACGTCAACCTAGCCACTTGTTAGGAATCAACTGTTCTGTTTGGCCCTTGCAACCTTCTAGCTCTCTTTTTACACTTGACAATTTTTCACCTTCAAAGTGTTACTAGTTCCTTATCCACACTCTCATTTCTTTCCATTTTTGTCACCATTTTCTAGTTCCTTCATGGTATTAATAAGTTTTAAGTTCCTTTTAGTGTTGCCACGTCCTAGTAGCATCGTCATGTTTCTTTGCTAATTTTCCCTGTTTTTAATGCTTTGGTTCACTCTCTAATTCCCTAATTAGATTCTTTGTTCTTCTTAAGTTATGTATTTATTCCAGCTTTTCTACATTTAGCTTGAAACAATAGGTTCTCAGAAAATTCAATGTTTTTATATTCACTTTCTCAAACTGGTGCATTTGGGAAAAATGATTGGAGTTTAGAGGACTGAAATTAGAAAGCCAACAAAGTAATATGAGGGTCAATGGATCAAACATGTGTTTGGTACATGTTGCAAATTAATTTGAAGAAATACTACATGTCTGTTCAGATACAAGGAACTGATAAACTAAGAAAGGAAACAAGTACAAATATAATGATAAAATTTAGATTTTCAAGGAGATAATTACCATTCCTTAGATACTCTGGAGGCGTATAAGCAAGATTTGTGCTATAACTTTTTCCATCCCTGCTGTTTTTCATGAGGCCAAAACATGAAAGCCGTGGATCACCGTCCTGTAAAAATCATTCAATAAAAAACCTTTCTCCAACTAAAATCACCTTACATATCTCTAAGTTACTGGGAAAAAAAAAAGAAAAGAAAAAGAATTCCTATGTCAAAGAAATGATTTTTTTTTTATAACAAGTATAGATATTGTCCATTAACTTTGAAAAAATAAATGAATTACAACACCAGGTCAAAGAGAACTCTGTAAGCGTTTAGGTCATGGTACAAAGGACGGCCTTCAGCACTACAATAATCCAATGCTTCAGCAATGAATAATGCAACTCTTAGACGCATAGCCCACTCAATGGTTTGATTTTCCCCTGCCAAAAGATAGTGAAATCGGACATAAAATCATGACATAGAGCAAAACAAAAAGACAATAGAATATCGATTGCTACATTCTTTCACAATTTAGAAACTTATATGAGGGGAAGCAAAACAAATTATGTAAAACCCACACTGCAACATGTGCATTCTTATCCATATATACTACACCAATTGAGTTTGTAAACCAAATAGACTACGTTCAGTCCACCACTCAGATTTGACACACTCTAGCTTACAACACCCATATGTTTCTTTTTTTTTCTAAACGCCACCTATTTACCATCAACCCTAACCAACAGCGACCCGTCAGAACATTATAATAGAAAGAAACAAAGCAAATCAACAACTTGAAGAGGCAAAATACTGCCACATTTCATCATCTATCCATTTTTTTTTATCTTCACTCAAAGCCAGTCATGCAGTCCGCCTCAATACAGTGTAACTCAACAATGGCAAATAAAAAAAGAAAATATTTATCCTACTAAAATACATCAACCAACCATCTCAAACTGTGGAAAAGAAAAATATTCCCATTCAAATCTGCATTCTGTAACCTCATCAACCAATCATCTCAAACTATATATAAAAAAAATAATAATAATCTGTTCTCATTCAAATCTGCATTCTGTAATAGAAATTAGTAAATTTAGAGTTGAGAAATACAGATCCATTGATCAAAGTCCATACAGAAAACAGTAAAATCGAACAAATTGAAGAGAAAAGGAGATATACAGTGAAACAGATGCTTTGCGAGGGTATCATTAGGCATGTACTCAGCAATAAGCAACCTCTCATCACCATCACAGCAGTATCCGATCAAATTGGCGAGCCTCCTATGGCGAAGCTTCCCAACGCCCCAAGCCTCCTCCTAAACCCAAGAACACAGTACAAAACTCCTCTATAACCTAAAAAATCACAACAAAACAGAAAAGCAACGAAGAACGAAATGAGAGAAAGAGCGAATACCGCGAACTGCTTGGGATCGGGCCAGGCCATCTTCGTAAATTTCTTGACGGCGATCCACCGCCGGTTCTGAAGACGGCCCTTGTAGACGAGATTGGGGGCTTTCTCACCGCTCTCGGACACGATGAAGTCTGAGCTGAAGTTCTTGGTGGCCGCTTTGAGGTCAGAGAGGGAGAACTCGGAGAAGGGAGGGACTTCACCGGCGGCAACCGGCGGGAGGTTGGAGCCGGTGGAGGACGGAGGGTGATTGAACGGAGGGTTTTGGTTGTGCTGGTGGTGGTGGTGCTGCTGCTCTTTTTCTGGGTGAGTTTCCGTTAAAAAAGACGATTCGCAGCAACCCATGACTCGGTTTAATTGGCTCAGGCCTTGTTAGAGAGATGAGGAGAAACCATTAAAAAGACAATTAGGCTTGGGGTTGGAGGGGAGAGAGAGAGAGAGACTAGAGAGAGAATATTTAGAGAGAGAGTATTTTGGCTCTCTCTGTCTATCCACCCGTGTGTGTGAAAGGGAAGGAAAGAGAAAGAGATCAAATGATGAAAGTGGGTTTCTTTCTCTTTCTCCTTCGGCTTTCCTTCCCTTTTCCTTCTCAGCTGATGACGCCTGACAATCTCTCTCTCTCTCTCTCTCTCTCTCTCTCCTCCGCCTTCTCCCTCTCTGCTTGCATTGTCGTTTGTATTAATGAAAGGGTATATTTGTCTTAAAATAAAAATATCTGGTTTAATATCAAACGATATTTGTAAAAGAAAAAACGTAAGGAGAAACGTTTCGCGATATTTACTTCTAATGAAACGGGTGAATTAATGACGTGGACATTCCTTTATTCCTAACCTTTTCTATCAAAATTAAATGGGATCCAAGGACACGTGGTAGGAAATGATTAAAGATAATTTTACTTATTATTTTTTATTAATTCTTTGACTCTGCTCTTTTGACCTTTTTTCTTTTGGATTTGAAAGAATTTTCTTTTCAATCCAAAGATAGTGGTAGTATGTAAAGTAAGATCACATATGATATATGAACATGAAATAAGGTCACATGTGACGTATGTAGACAAGTGGAGCACGTTAAATCATTTATCACATGGTAAATCGGTTATGTCTCAAGATTCTAAGGCTGCGTATGTCCCGGCTGTTATAACTACTTCTTGTAGCTTATAGCTTATACAAGCACTTTTTAAAATTAAAAATAGAGGAATGCTACTTATAAGGAGAAGTTGCGATAAACTATTTCACAACTTTAATAATATTTTTAAAATACTTATTTTACTCCTAAACTTTTATAAGTACTTAAATAAATATTGTTTTAAAATTTTAATAATATTTTTATAATACTTATTTTACTTCTAAATTTTACAAGCAATTAAATAAATGTATTTATCAAACGCTATTTTCTTCAAATAAGTAGTTTATTGTTGTTGTGAATAAGTGCTCCCATTGAGCAACTTATCCAATAAATGCTTATCCATAAGCACAAGCCGCCACAAACGCAGCCTAAATCTAATGAATTTCATTTGTAAATACCTTTTAAAGTTCATCCTACTCCATGTAATTTACCTAAAAGTAGGCAAGAATAAGATATTGGAAAGCCCAAAATCTTTATGAAATAATTCCCAGTATTACTGACCAGTGCCACCTTTGCTTTGTAGCTATTGAAAGCCAGTGGGCATTTATTTTGTACATATCCCTTGCGCACACCACTTGGTTTGTTTGATATTCTTGTGAACAAATATTCTATGGGGATTATGGACCACCCAAAATAAGGAAAATGCCAATCCCTCATTTATACAACTTATTCAACAAATTCGGCAGCTGAACTTTTAAACGAAGATTAAAACAATACACACAGATATATGTGGTTCAGCAAAACTTACGTCAACAGGAGAGAAGGAGTTTTCACTATCTCAAAAACGAATTAGGGTTACAACTTATAACTCTACCCGATATATAAGACAAATCCCCAATATACTCTTACTGTATCGTAAGTTCCGCTTCGCTCCGTCCCATAGGGCCTCTCAAGTACCTCCCCTTCGGATCTAAAAATTACTGAATATGAGCCACCCACTATCTCTAACAGGTGGCTCCCACTCACTTTACCAAAATCAATTTTGATGATTCAGGCATTCAGCCAAGGACAATCCAGCCAAGGCAAGAGCAGGAGGATGTTGTAAAAATGGTGTTGACCGCTTTCTTTGAAGATTCTAATTGTATTTGGGACACACTAAAGCTTTGAAGGTGATTCACATTTGGTTGTCGACATTCTACAAGGAACCTTTCAATGCCCATGGAGATTGCAATCTCTGGCCTAACAATGCAGAAGACTACTCCGCCCTTTTCTTTTTGTAACTATTGTGTTGTGTTTGGTGAAGAAACCGTCCTCTTCTATGTAGTTGAAGAAAGAAAGAGTTGGACAAAGATAGACTTTGAAAGAATTTAAGTTTGAAATTTTTTCTCTTTTGAAGTTTTAAACCAATTTCCTCAAAAACTGAGAGATTTTAAGAGAAAAGAAAAGAAACGGTGGAGAGCTACTCTCCAATGCTCTAACCTAACTTGTAACTAGAGGTGACAAAATACAATCCGACCCATCATCTCTTGATATTTTAGCGGATTCGGATTGGGAAAAAAAAACATAATTTCTTGTATCGGGCCAATCCAATTCTGCCTAAATAATAAATGGGATGAGTTGGGTTGGCAGATTTACATTATAAGCTTGTCAGCCCATTCGAACCCGAGTACCCTGTTTATTAAAGGGGTTGGGTTAAGTCGCCTATATAATGACCCGAATCTAACCCAACCAAATAATTAACAGATTGGATTGAGTTGATGGATTTAAGTATATTAAATGGGTGGTTTCGGATCGACCATATATTAACCCAAACCAGACTTAAAAGAAAAATAAATGGGTGGGTTGACGGGTTTGATCCGACTCGACTACCTAACTAATTTTCCCCTCTACTCACAAACTACAAGAAGAATTCACCAAAAATTCATCAGAAATCATCGGGATCTAATATTCTTTTCTTCATATTTATCATCTTAACAAAATACGTAAAAAAAATAACTATTATTTCTTTTCCACTTCTTTTTCTTCTAAATTCCATGCTTTCAAACACAACCTTAGGAAGTATAATCAACATCGACGATTGTGGATTTTTTTTGGCTTTGGATCAACAGGGCCCTATCTTATTTGTATGCAATCCTCCATGACAACCGTCTGGGCGGTGCCACAGACCAATATGTTAACAAATAAGTTTTCTTACCAAAAAAAATAAAAAACAACAATTCCCTTATTATAAAGCTTATCATTATAAATTTTATTAAAGGGAAAATTAGGATAAAAGGTTACTTTTAAAAACTAATTATAAAAACAGCCTTTGAAAAGTCTTTTTTCATAAGAATGAAAATCTTTTGACTGATCTAAAGAGCAAAATTCCTTAAACCCAAAGTACCCTTCTCCCTAATTTATTTATTTTTTCTAAAAAATAAATTTTATGATTTATTATTATACTCTTTTTAGTAAATAAAACAAAGAGACAAAAATACTGACGAGTTCGTAAGTTCTCTTCAAACCCAAGAATAAGGGTTTAGATTTTGGGGAAAAACCAGCAACGAACAAACTGTGGCAACTATCTTCTCCGATGATGAGTTCTCTCCAGCGACGAGTTCGTAGGTTTTCTTCAAACCCAAGAACAAGGGTTTAGATTTTGGAGAAAAACCAACAACGAGCAACTATCTTCTCCAACGATGAGTTCCTTCTTCGACCACCCCTTAACTCATAAGTGATCACAAACCCTATTAATCATCTTATTTTTATTGAAATCAGATCCACTCTCTCTCCAATCTCAACATCTTTGATCATTACTTCTGGCATGAGATTTCCCCCTCTACTAGAATTTCATGAAATTATGTTTTTTCTTTGAAATTTTTTGAATTTTGTAGAAATTCAGATTCGAGGTTTTTATTAACATTGTATTTTTCCCTGTGGAATTCATGAACATTCGAGTACTTTTGTGTTTGATGTTGAAATTCATACTTCTAATAGAGTGCGAATTCCAACATTCTGGTATACATTCTATCATAACTTCTCTATTCTAATTGATTCCTAGGGGCAATAATTTTTATCAGATGTGTACATTCTATCAGAATTTCTCTATTCTAATTGATTTCTAGGGGGCAAGAACTTTTATCCGATGTGTGACCTATATTTTACCTAAGAAAAGTTAAGGTGTGGATGTTTGTGTACTGTTACACAATTATATGCATGTGTAGTCTATTTTTCCCCTTTTTGGCTATATTCTTTCCCGTTGTAATTTAGAGCTTGATATATCAGTATTTATTTTTGTGGTTGATTTTTGCTAGTCGTTGTGCACAACCATCAGTCAAGAAAGTGTTATTTTATTATTGTCATTTCGGAGGAGAGGTTATTATCAACGATGATAAATCTATATCCTACGAGGGAGGTTCTACAAATGGGTTGGTAATAAACTAAAACATGTGGTACGATCAATTGGTTGATTTCGTGTGTGGGTTGTTTAATATCTCTCGAGTTAGAATCTCATTTAAGTACTCCCTTAAGTTCGATAAAACAAGTCTACTCTCACTTACTGACACCCATGGGTTGTCTAACCTTCTCAGTTTTAATGACGGTGCTGCAAATGTATACATTTATGAGGATGGACCAGCATTACCGCGTGTTCAGCCTATTTGTCACATCCCAAACCAATTGAGATCCTCGGAATTCCCAATAGATTAGAATGTAACTCTCACAACGTTTTTTTTTTGTTGGTAAGATAAGCTCACTCATAGACTAGGCGAGCCGTGTGTCGACCCATGAAGTCATCCATTAGAATCTGCTTGATTGAATATGGGGAAGCTTCATAGATAAAATGTATGCTGTCGTTGTCTCTAGCCAAATGAGCTAGATGGTCTGCCGCACTATTGTCTTCACGTTTAGTATGCTGGATTCGAACCATGCCGTCTCGGTTGTTGATGAGAGTTTTGATTCGAGCCAGAAGTTGGTCCAAATTTCTCGACACACCAGTCGAGTTGTTGATCGCACTAATAATAACTTGGGAGTCACCCTCAAGAATAATGTTTGCGGAAGGGAATCTAGACGCCAACTCGAGCCCCTACCATGCACCCCACGCTTCTGCCATGGTGATCAAGCACTGACCCAGTCAAAAGGCACCACCACACGGGAAACGGCCATCCTGGTCTCGAATGAGAATCCCTGTCGAGGCACAAAAAAGTTTTGTGCTGAAGGCACCATTGAAGTTGATCTTAAGCCAGCCAAACTGAGGTGGGTGCCAACGGATGTACATGGTTTTCGTACCCACAGAAGTTTCCTGTGGATGGTAGCTGCCTAAGAACCGAGCATCAAGGGGCGCAGCCGAAGCATGGACAAACTCGCCGTGGAGTCTGCACGCCGAAGAAAGAAGTTCTTCAAGGCTGCTTTTGGTGCCGTTGAAGATCCAGGAATTCCTGTTTAGCCAAAGGCACCAAACAATGTAAAAGTAAATACTGTTAGAAGAAAAATCCACAAATGGGTAAGTCGTATCGTTGTCTTCACCCAGTAAACCAACTTGGGTTGATCTCATTTTATCCCACACGATTTTTGTAAACTGGCCGTGTTTAAAGATAGGGTCAACAGTTTCGTTATCCTCATTACAAATCTTACATAACGGGCACTACAAAAAAAGGGATTTTTACCAACGAAATTTACCGACAGTTTACTAAACACCGCCGTCTAATGTTTTTATGTTGGCGGTATATATTAAACCGCCGGTACATACCTTTAGCACGCACAAAGGCCTTTGGTGCGAAATAATTCGCGGGAGAAAGTTACCAATACTGGGCGGTTTTATAATAACCGCCGACCAAGGGCTTATATATATATATATCAGTGGTTCTTAATAAACCGCCGCGCCCGGTATGGGTAATAGTCGGCAGTTTAAATAAAACCGCCGATAAACCCCTCTAACCCGGTAAACCCCCTTCCGCGCGGGAAATTTTCAGCGCCTAAGGAATCCTATATCGACGGTTTTGTATACAACGCCGTAATAACATGACTATAAACGACGGTTTATGGGGAGCCGTCAAGATAGATTATGGTTCATAGACGGCAGTTTAATTCAAACCGCCGATATAGGGATAATAGTGGGCGGTTAGTATTAAACTGCCGATATAAGAGTTGTATATAGACCGCGGTTTAAGTAACACCGCCGAGAAAGGCTTAATAGGCGGCGGTTTTATAGTAACCACCGACTATGATTTTTTTTCCCTCACCTACCGCAACAAGCCCTCTTTCCCTACCCGCTCTCGCCTTCTCTTTCTCTTCCTGCTGCTGCTGCAATCACTTGTCGTCGCTGTCGCCGTCACCGTCGCCGTTGTTGTCACCATCGCCGTTGCCATCACTCTATGGCTCTTAGAGAGGTTAAAAGGTAATGTTTAAGGTTTATACGAATTTCTTATTTTTCTCGATTAGATCTGCTTCAGATTGTTGTCTTTCAACTCTAGCTTCGAGCTTTTACTCCAATTTGGTTTCCCGTTTAGGTTTTCGTCGCTTTTGAGATTGGGAACGAGAAGTACTTTTTGAAGTTAAGGTTTTTGGGTTTCTTTTGGGGGACGTGTGATTGTTTGACTATGGCCGAGTCTCGGTACTGGAGTTTCGATCTTGAGGTATTGTTCTTGGACTGGTTTTCTAATTTTTATTTTTTTCAAATGTATTGATATGAGGGGTTTTGTTTTGTGGGTTTGATTTGTTGTTTTGTGATTTTCATGTTTCATTCTATTGTTTGGTTTAGAGGGATTTGCAGAAATCCATGCTTCTCTAGGAAATTCAGAGGGGTTTCAGATTCATTGTTTTTGTACATTCAGAATTCGAGAAGCCAAAGAGAAAAACAGCTAAAGTGAACTATTTAGGTAATACTATTCTCAAACATTTGGTTTTATTTCCATTTGCCTCAGTTATTAGGATTTTTCTGTTATGCTGTCGAATTAGGAATCAGAAGGAAGTTTATTTATTTTTTTCGTTTTTAATTTACAGTAGCTGTTTGTTAGAGAGGCTTGCTTGGATTCAATTAAGAGGGGAGGATTTTTTGCTGTAAAGGTGTTATACTTGATATTTTAATGGCTACCCATGAACCGATTCTCTGGCAAAACCATGATTTAGTACTTGGGCAATCGGGGATGGGGTATAACCATAATATGGTTATGGGCCAGGATCATGATTTAGGATTGGGACAGGTCCATGAACATGATTTGGGTTTGGGACAAACCCATAACAGGAAGTCACTAATAACTCTGTTTCTCTATTTTCTAATAACTCTACTTGATTTGATTTTATCTTTTCAGTGTATATCATTGTTTCGGTGTTGAAATCTGGAAGGAGATGATTTTATTGTTTAGGTTGGATGCTTTGATGTGCAAATCACTATTTTTGAGCATGTGTAGTGTTTTCTTTTTGTGAAATCATTTCCTTTCCATTCATCTTAAGGAATGATC